>JAQFYT010002343.1:0-13200 GCA_034694925.1 Ceratophysella denticulata | reverse complement strand
AGCAAGTTTTATTTCAACACTTTTCTTGTAAAGTTACTGGTTTAGGCCATAGGTCGAATAAGGTGAAAGGACCTAGATGCGAAACGACCTGTAACCCTTCTGAGAGGCGCTCTGTCCCATATCAAGCTACCCTTTTCTCTATGCTATCGTGTCCACCGCTCCTGTGTGGACAGACGAGATAGCAGAGTACGAGAATGGGGAACTCCGGATAGCGCATATAAAGTAGTTGGTAAACGCTCGTCTCGTAAGTAAAAATGAGAGAACCGGCGGCCCAAGAGACTCACAATGCGTATGTTTGCATGATAGGGTTCATATCGTAAATACCAGACTAGGTATAGGCGAGGTAGTTACGATATGCAACAATATCAAGTTTTCTTCGTTACTTAGCATTACGAGATATCCGCGGGATATAGTTCATTCGATCTACCTTAAGTAGTACAATTTGTTTTACATAGACCAGAAGGTCTACTCGGATGCGCCCTGCTGTTCTTTTGTTCGTCATGTCCGTCACTTTTTCCCCATTTACATTTTATTCTAAAAGATGGCAGCAAATTTCTGCGGAATGAAAGGAATTATGGTACTTATAGCGTACAGGGTGGCACCAAACGTATTGACCCCCCTCCAGGTCATACAACCGAAAATCTTACAATTACATACGGTCGCGATCTCCGCAGCGAGCCGGCTTTTCTCGGGGTCAAGACGTTTCGTGCCAAACTGTATATTTTTCAGAATCTGCGCAACATTCATAATATTTAAAATCTATATTTCAAACCAATTTGTTCGGGCGCCAACTCATTACGCTATAAAAACTTATGAAACATATTTGTTACATTTTTCGTATGTGCTGTGCACCGTGTTTTTGACTTTCCTAGAAGCGGTTGGTTGTGTAATTCTTTAGGATTCTTTTTGAAGACAAAATTGAACATACAAAGTTTTTTTAAACAAAAACCAAGTTCATCGTATTCTTAACTAGCTGGAAGCCCGTCCTACGGACGGGATGACTACTATCTCTCATTTGCGTGACTTCGCTCGTCCCTTTCCTCAATCCCATGTCCCGTGAATTGACATGCCGTTCCCGTTGCGTTTGTCCCATCCCTTTTATTAAACCACATTTCCTTTGGCATTTGCCCGTATTATTCTTCCATCACATACCCCGTGACTTTAACCGTCCAGGGGGTCAATCTCATATCCCCTTGACCTCACCCGTCTCTTTCCTCAATCTCCTGTCCTTTCACTACAAACGTCTCTTTCCACAGTCTCATGTTCCTTGACTTCACCCTTCTCTTTCCTCAATCTCCTTTCCCTTGACTTCAAACGTCTATTTCCTCAATCTGCTGTCCCTTGACTACAAACGTCTCTTTCCACAGTCTCCTGTTCCTTGACTTCACCCGTCTCTTTCCTCAAACTCCTGTCCCTTGACCTCACCCGTTCCCTTCCTCAATCTCCTGTCCCTTGACGACAAACGTCTCTTTCCTCAATCTCCTTTCCCTTGACTCCAAACGTCTATTTCCTCACTCTGCTGTCCCTTGACAACAAACGTCTCTTTCCACAGTCTCCTGTTCTTTGACTTCACCCGTCTCTTTCCTCAAACTCCTGTCCCTTGACCTCACCCATCTCATTCCTCCATCTCCTGTCCCTTGACGACAAACGTCTCTTTCCTCAATCTCCTGTCCCTTCACTACAAACGTCTCTTTCCTCAATCTCCTATCCCTTGACTTCACCAGTCTCTTTCCTCAGTCTCCTGTCCCTTGACTACAAACGTCTCTTTCCTCAGTCTCCTGTCCCTTGACTACAAACGTCTCTTTCCTCAGTCTCCTGTCCCTTGACTACAAGCGTCTCTTTCCTCAGTCTCATGTCCCTTCACTTCAAACGTATCTTTCCTCAATCTTCTGTCCCTTGACCTCCCGTCTCTTTCCTCAAACTCCTGTCCCTTGACCTCACCCGTCTCCTTCCTCAAACTCCTGTCCCTTGACTTCATCCGTCTCTTTCTTCAAACTCGTGTCCCTTGACTTCACCCGACTCTTTCTTTAAACTCCTGTCCCTTGACTTCACCCGACTCTTTCTTTAAACTCCTGTCACTTGACTACAAACGTGTCTTTCCTCAAAATGTATCACACGAAATATTTATTTTTTGGACTTTTTCAGTTTTTGGCCTATGTGGGGTTGGGGGTCAAGATATTTAGGCCGTAAATGTTTTATTAGCTGCGCGGGACGCTTATTTATAAACAGCACCCGAAATTTCATTGGGAAGCCACACCCTCCACCAGGCGGCCAATCACAGCTAACTTCTCTGTATACTCCAACTGAGCAAAGCATAACTAGAGCTTAAACTCCCTCCAACTTCAAATCTGCCTTGCTGTCCTACTGGCTAATGTGCTGCTTGTTGTCCTTTTTGGACTGGGTTCTATTCTTTCGCATTTGTGATTTTGTAGAAGACAATATGTGCAAATGTGGTGCTGTTGGAAGCACCAAGAGGACTTTAAATTGATTTAAAAATACTTTTTAGACACTCCTTAAGGCGGGTGCTTGCGTTTCAGATTTTATATTTGAGAGGCGCTAACTGATCAGCCATTGGACGCATATATATTTTATAGCTGTGGAGGTGCGCCTTATTTCAACGCTTATAAATAGAGTTTTTGTGGACAGATGTACAGACAGACAAGAGCATCACATTATATCGTCGGGTCTAAAAATATGTACATTTTTGTACGGAACTCCCTGATCAGATCAGGGTTGTCTTCATAATTGATTTACCCTGTAAATAATATTGTAGACTGCGGCTAAGCCATCATCCCTCCATCAGTCTTTCTGGTCCCAAGCTGCTGTCAAGCAGATGTTTTTATTCCCGCTTCTTCTCTGTATGGCCTAATCCTTCTCCTAGTCATATGCATGTTACACTTTTAGAATAAGAAGTACTATAACTATGTCGGCAACTCTGATTACAATTGTGTTGACGTTTGGTTTGGAAATGGAACATATTTTCCTATTTCTAATTTTCCTCACCTCACTCCTGCTCGCATCCTCCGATACACGAATACTGGTCACTAATGGACTGGTTAGTACTACTGGCTTCTAGTACTGTGTGCATACCATGATTCACTTTGGTACACCATCACATTTCACCAGACTATTGAATCTGCTATGTGAGGTTATTGTGTAAAGCACAAAACAAAAACAGAGTGTACGCTCGTCCTTTTTAGAGCTCAACAGCATTTTCTAGAAATGCTATTTCTAGAACAATTTTCAACCTACAGGAACTTTCTTGGGTGGGTTCCGTTCACAAACGCTCTCTCAACAAATATTGACGAGCACATTGTTTTTAAAAAAAAATCCAGCGCGAAGCTGGAATGATCTCCGGATTTTTTAATACCGGAAGTCCGCTTCCGAGCGTTGTAAGAAAAAAACGGCATTATTTACCGGATACATCGTCAGCTTTCCAAAATCTCCTTATTTATCTATTATATATACTATTATTCGGTTGGGAAATTACGGAGAAATAGCCTCTGCTAGTCTAGCCTTAACGAAGAAATGAGTGAATTAGAAAGCATTCTGTAGCTCTACTACGAATTCCGAGTGTGTGTTGGTCTAACGTAAAAAAAATGCAAAGTATTAGGCTACGCGAAGTAAATATAATTAATCATAATTAGAAGTTGGGATAACTGTAGAAAACATGCATTCTGCTGGGACATACTAGCCCATAAATCATAAACATGTATTCAATTTACGAAGACATATTCCTACATATTCCTGGAAACAAATATGTTCAAAGGCTGCACCCAACAAATACTTTGTATTGGGTTGCTCAAAGAGACGTTGTAAATTAAAATGTTCAGATTAGCAAGCTCATTGATTCTGTAAACGTGCTCCACGGCTTCACCTACACAATTAGATATGCATATTCGTTACAATTTATTTTTAGATTCAAAATAAATTGATTATGTAATGCTTACCATTAGAAGTATAAACATTCAGTGAGCTGAATTAGTGTAAGAACTCGCATGGACTCTCGATCCAGGCCATATACTGTCCCAAGCCAGCATCCCAGACCCAGAGTTCATTCTGATACCGGACTACAGCCAATGCTTTGTTGTTATTCTAGAATTATATTCCACGAGTCTCATTTTCCGTAGTTCAATTCAACTCGCTAAAATCCCAAGTTTCAAGTTTGGCCATACAGAAGAGCATGAATTTCTTGTCATCCAAACTCACTTCTTCTGCTTTAGCCAAATTGGTTAAAGTTCTCGAAGCTCCTTTATAGTCTTCAATGACTGTGGAATGATGCCAGGCAACATCTGAGTAGTCAATTGCGAAATTCTCCCACCAGAAGAGCCTGATACTTGCTTCGACTAAAGTATTCAATTATCTCGGAATCTTTATTTTGCTTCAAAAACCATTCAAATGTGTATCTTGGGAATTCCAATTCATAGTATTTAAAAAAAAAAAAAGAGTTCTATAGGCGTCCTAAATCATTTTGAGCGTAACAAATGCTGACGAGGATAATTGAAATTAGGTATTTCTCTGCCAGGGAAAGTGCTAACGATCGGTTCAAGTCTACGAGATTTTCAATCAGTTTGACTCGAATTGTTTCAAATTCACCGAGTTTTTTTGCAAATCTGGACAAAGCAGTTGATGCATCGTCAATCACAAACTAAGTGATCATTGATCATACATAATTGAATAGATATGTACAGGGTGACACGAAATGTTTGCATACTTCCTAAAGTGGTATAATGACATATGATAGGTATATCAAATTAAAGCTTTCATTGCCGGTCTAATGGTGCAATAATATATTTACTTTTATTACAAATGGCCGCTGTGCGAATCACGACGAACCTGCGATTTTTGACCTTAAATCGACTACTACTAATCGTGATTAATAATTGAGTAAGTGTTGTACAGATAGAAGAGCCTTTTTCGTTTAAAACGGTTCATCAGTCGAGTTGAACAATGGGTTAAAATTATTTTGGCAATAAAATGACTAAAATGGCAATGACGCTAAAAAGTGATTCAATTAGGATAAGTAAGGTTAGGTTAGGTTTATTTTGGGTAGGTTAGGTTCAAATAAATTGGTTACAAAATTAACAAACTTACTAGGTGTTCAAAAAGTTATAAAACTAGATTCAGTTAGGTGAGGCTGCGTGAAATACTTCATTGCCATTTCAGCTTTTAAATTGCCATTTCAGTTATTCAGTTATTCCATTGCCAAATCCAGTTATTCCATTGCCGCTGTAAATGACACCCATTCAAAATTCTCTACCTACATGAGTTATATACTCCACCCAGGTCTGACACAAACGGATGGCGTGGAAATAATGAATTAAACATAAAATACATAGCCAAGAAAGAAGAAAAAGGTATATTAAAGAGAAAGTGGAGCTTAGGCTAAATAAATAAGACATAATTACTTTGATAAGCATTTAAATCCAATGTGTGTAAAATATATGAACGGAGTATATGTGTGTTAGGGTGACTCCCGTCGGTGGCTTGTTTATTTCGGAGAAACCGCCTCCCCCCAGTCTTTTGTTCTGTCAAATTAATTCCCCCTTGCATCAATTAAGTAAACAATTCTTCTGAGTTAGTCTAAGCTGGTAACCGGATAGATAGAACTGTTTAAATTTATTATTGCATTTCATGGCGGAGAATACATATCCGAGTCGATGTCATCGTTTAGCATATATGTCTCATACGATTCTGAATTGACCGAACTGGAACCAGGAAACCAGGAATAGCTACAATATTTGGAAACTCGTTTCAAAATTCCACTACATTTGCAAATTGTATATACATATGTCGAAATGATCGCTGAACAAAAATAATTATAACAACCACGAAGGATAAACCTTGGACAACGATAATTAGTAAAATTAGAAAACGACACAATGCAGGAATTTACTCTCGTACTGTTACTCAGTAACCCGAGGATACCGTCCATGGGTCAACGGGTCAAACCCAGCAGCGGTGCTGAGGACGAGGCAGATTGGGACACCAGAGTTCAACTTCTCGACCCAAAAAACGATGTTGATGAGTTGGAGGAAAACTGGGACGAGTGATGTCGGTTTCAACAGAAAATAGTTTTCAGTGACACGAACATTATATTTTGCATTTCCAAGTTATTCTTCATTCTGTGTCAATTTCTATTCTAAGTAGTGAATACCAATGAATGCGTGACTCAATGAATTTCAAGAAAAACATACATGAACTTCAATCAAAAACTATCTGAGCTAAGCGGAGTATAATTCCTGCACATTTCGAACACAACATCCTGGCAGTAAGCTCTTGTTTTTCGGCAAAAGTAATTGGTCATTTTTTTATTTTTCGGACAAGCATTTTTATTTAAAATTGTCATGTTGATGTATTGGTCTGTATGAAAATCGGGCTTGGGTTTGACAGGAAGTGAAGGTCCTATTCCCGACTGTTGAAGTTGATAAACTCAAAATGCTGAAAACAGTAAAAAGTTGCTATTAGCAGTGTATTTACCGACATTTTTTAAACAATATGCATTATCGATCGACAGCGTTTTGAAATGTCTCGTATCGAACTGCCATTGAGGTCAAAGGCTTACAAGGAGAAAGAGAGTTCCGAGAATGAGGACCTTGACCTTAACATCAATTTCCTTTGAGTAGAACACGGCTCCGAAGCAGTTGAAGCCAGGGCTTTTTTGGAGTCCGTGGGAAGAAAACCGTGGTCGACCCTTGGACAGTTTCCCCAAATGAAAGGCATTGTCATTGGTCAGGAGTTCGAACTGAAGTTTGGAGCGAGTTGAGGAAAGCCCACACCCGCAGCACCCCGTGTCAGGCCCCTTAATGCACGATATTGGGTGCTGGTCTTTAAAAACTTGGTAGCCCGTACTTCCATAGTCATTTTCCTGCTCCACGCGACCCAATAAGTCCGTGCCCTGGTAAAAATGTGCCATCTGCAATAAAAAACATCCCAATTAATCTCTGACCTTTGACCCGCCTTACAGAACTTGGAATCGAAGTTATTGGTTGAATAACCTTCCCCGCACCGCAGATCCCCGGCTCCCCCTCAATCCGGAGGACCTCATGACCCAAAAAATTGACGACGCGTATTTCAAAAGGTTTGATTTCACGCACACCGCACCAACAGCCCTGTTGATTCATTTTTAGGCCCTTGGCCTCGTAGGCAAAGTAGAGACGGAACCCACGATGATCCAACACTTCCATCTTGAACTTGTGATGCTCGAACTCTGACGAAATCAACAAAAGCTTTGTTTGGGTCATAAACAGTGTTCCTCAAATTTTCCTAATCAATGCATTTCGCATGGCAGCAAAATCGTTGCTGGATGACACCCCCAAACAATCTCATGACTGCAGTTACACGACACATTTCATCATACCACCTGGTCCCAAGCTGCAGTATGTAAAAATAATTTTTACCTGGTGCTGACTGCTCAGTGGGGCGTATGTAGAAATGATGGGACTCGGCTAGGGATTCGAATCCATGTAATGTCGATTCTTCTGAGTTGTCCGTCACTGAAATAACCACATGCAGGGACCTTGGTCATTTAAGGGTGCTTAGTTTATGATATATATGGCATATGAGTTAATGAGATTGTGACGACGTATTTACTGAGAGACAAGAGGCTGGGGTGTTCAGCCTGGAAGAAGGTGTCGAGGTACATGGAGTCGGATCCGGAGGACTCGCGGGGATTTGGGTCATGCACACTCTGCTCCTGGGAAAAGGACGAGACGCTCGCCCTCTTCTTTTTTTCCGGATCCTTGTAGCTCGTAATGGGTGAGCTGAGCATGGGCCGATGTGCAATCATGTACCGGAGATTGACTGGAAAGAAATCAAAGGTCATCTAAGTTCTGATTTGTACAAATCATGTTTCGAGAACAGGTTTCAAAAATTGGTCCGGGCATTACTCTCCACTTCGTTCATGATGCGCGGCAGGGAGAGTTTCCGCTCTCGTCGGAATGGCATCTTGGTCAATGGTCTGTATGCAGGAGGAAATACTTTCTTGAGCTAAGTATTGGATCAGTAGTATTATGGTATTAGGGTCAAAAGTCACTGATGAAGATATATGAGTAGTGCACATTTGAAGCTCGGAACTTGAAGCACATTTCGCGTCCCAGAAAATTCCAGCATTAACATTAAAACAGAGTTTACAGGGACCTGGATTTCCAGATGACCAGGCAACACGGACGCTTTTGTTATTCACAAACTCAGCAGGGAAGGTAGGAAGGATTATTTGTAATAGTTCTGGCTGAGTGATTTGACAAGAAATAGCAAGTTTTTGACCAAGACAAATACATCCAACTGAACCAATTTCGGAATACTAAGGAACGAAAGTATGCCTATTGAGCGACGTACCAAAAGTGCTCCAGTCAAATCTATAGCAGGACCTAAACATGTCGCTATTGGACCGCGACACGGGCCCGATTCCAGACCACGAGCCAGTAGCCTTTCCAGCATTCTCAAAGTCAAGAAAGAGACTGTCACCGGAGGAGTGTCCCCCAAACCATCCGCACCGGCCACTGAAATTACCCCCGAACGCCATGCTCACTTCGCAGATAACCCCACGGGTCACTCCACCAAAATCCATGCCCCCATTCTCCATGACGGCGTGCTAAACCCAAATCCAATCCGCGGTGCACTCGTGGTCAAGCCCGCTGATCTGGTGGACACGGCCCGTCCCGTACCCCACCCTGCTGGCCACATTGTTCCTCCCCAGGAGCATGAAACCTTTGGTCACCATCATCCGGACCACAGAGCTGTTGTGAATCATCCTGTCCACGATCTCGGGCACCACGAACCTGGCAGCACGCTCCCACCGCATCCCATTGGGAAGCCAATCCTCACACTGGCCCTCGCTCCGGTTCTGGACCCCGCCGTGGAACGGGCTAGAAGGTTCACTCTCCGGAAGAGTGTGGCGTTCGACGACTCAACCACGCCTCAAAACTGGAAGGAAACGGGTAAGACCACAAAGCCGCACCATACAAACGAGGAGTATCTCCGAAAACGCTACACAGTACTCGGTATGAGACCCAGCTTTTCATTGGACATCCTGGAAGAGGCTAAGCAAGTTGGCCCTGGACTTGTCTATGGTAAGCACACAATTATATAACTGATCGACGAATGAGATACCCTGATTTACTCCTCAGATTACAGATCCGAAGGATGATCTGGAGCTGCGCTTGGACCACCAAGGGTCAAATTGCCTGAAGGACATAACTCATGTCTTTCTCCTACCTGGCTCACGCGCTCTTTACGAAGGTGTAACAAATATGTATCTATCTATCTCAATGTGCTTGACCTTTCTAATGTGCTAGGTGACTAGACTTACCTAACCTAACAATTTGATTCAGTGGTTCCCACGGACATTCAATTTTCCAACAAGTACGAAGTGGTGTGCGGAAACACCCATCAACGCCTATTCATTGCCTGTGAGACGCTGGAGGAGATGAATCGAGAGAAATGTTGCAATGACCTGGCTCAGCCCTACGAACTCGTTATACTCACCCCTGCCGGCATGGGACTCTATACCATGTCACGCCGGAGAAGGGTAGGCCTTAGAACTAATTCTGAGTTTGTATAGGATTCCAGGAATTAAATGTGTACTCTCTTCTCCAGGATGTGATATTCAGTGACTTCGTGAATGAAATTGCCTGCATGTCACCGAGTGGTCAGAACGTGGATCGGCTTCCACAGACCTACACGTTTTGGGAGGGTGAGAAGGAGCTCTGCAGACTCATCACGAATCCCTTTGCGGACATGGGAGAGTATGAGATAGTGGTCGGGTCAAGGGACGACTACGTGGGAAGAATCGGGCGGAGTTGGACGGATCTTCGAGAAGGACAGGATAGTCCTTATAAGGAACGCCTCGGGCTTAAGTTCAATCGTGATCTGAATGTAAAGCTAAAGGGATTTCTCGTCGGAGCTCTGTTCAATACAGTGAGTGGGAAAATTATCTCAAGGTTAACAGATACGAGTGCTGTCGCAGTATTAATGGCCGCCTACCAATCCTTGCTACCCTTGCTACCTTTCAGTCGTTTTTGCTACCCCTGGGATCCATTCGTATTGATCTTCAACAAGTTTTTTTTCACGTTCTGTCATTTTTCAGTACTTCACCTTTGATCACGGCCGAGATGACACATTGACCGGCCATGCCAACAAGGCGGAGAAGAAACCGAAACCTAAAACGAAGTAGTATACATGTCTACCTAAGTTTGACACCCCGACGCAGGGCATTACACCCGAACCCGAAGAAGAGCCAGAATATATTTCGGAATTTTTGGAGAAAATCTTTGTTCATTTATGCAATCTCATTATGTTTTATCAAAAATTAGAATAAACTGTATTTTCATTGAGATTAGTGTAAACGGTTTGTATTCCAAATTAGTTACTTTGGGAACGACGAGGATATCAAACATATTTGAGTCTCAGAATTTTTCAAAACAGTTAGGATTTAACCGTTCAGTTTTGCATTGACCAATAAAAACTTTTGTCACTAAGTTTCTGCATATTGTAGAAAACCTACCCACATAATTCTCAATTTTTCGTTCCTTGCCTTTTATTTCGATTTCGCTGTCACATAAAAAATTATTTTCATAACGCATTTAAATTATACTGATAAATCTCAGGCTCGTGTCAAGTTTGCTTTCGCTACGATGGATTTTCCAAGCCTTGTGAGTGGCTTATTACCGGTTATTCAAATGAATTCCATAAAATACGGCAAAAATAGCCTAATTGGCCAATTTGCTCATGATTTGCTGTACTTTGTGTAGGTGCTTCGTAAAATCTTTGGTTTCCTCGACCGGAAGTCCCATAAAACCGTTCGTCTCGTTTGTCTCCGGTGGTTGGCAGAGTTGGAAGAAGCTGTGGGTCTCAGCGTGATCGTAACGGGTGAAGAGAAGAACGTGGAATTCCTTGAGTCCGTCCTCGTGACCCGAGCCCATATCCGTTATCTGGACAAAGACACGACCTTCCGCCTCAAAGACCCTGAGGCTCTTCAAGTCCTCAAATGTACTGGACTCCTGAATGCGGACTGGTTCCGGGTCAACATGCTGTTCCAGTGTCATTTTCTTAAGAAGTTGGTTCTGGCGGGTCCTTTTCTATTCTGCCGGACATTGGGGAAGAGACAGGGCGGAGTAGCGACGCCTGACGCCCTCCCGAACCTCACCAACTTTGACATTTTGATTCAGGATAAGGAAATTGAGGATCTTGTGGAGGCCAAATACCGACTCCTCGGCCTGGACGGGCGCTACACGGAAACGGACATTTCCTTCATGCGTCTCTCGGATGACAATGATATTCGGTACATGATCCAGCACAACATGCGATATCTCCTCTCCAAAATCCGGAGCAAGCGACTGGCCGCTTTTCAAATATGTCTGTCGGAAACGGGGTTACGGACTCGGAGTGACACGTACGGCGTGTGGAAGGATAAGGCACTCGAAAAGTTCCTGGCTGCTCATAGTCAAACTCTGCGATGGCTCTATTTACCTGGATTCTTTGCACCGGCGTTTTCCTTTGTACCTGAGAAAACAGCTCCTACCAAACCCCCGCGACTCCCACCAATGAATCTCGAGGTGAGCCCACAAAATGCGGTTTCGCTTTAGCATATAAAATACGGTTTTAAATTGACTTTTTCGTGCAGGCTTTGCAATTGGATCTCTTGTTCCACCACGATAACAATGATCGGCGCTACGAAACGCCGGTTTTCTGGAAGACACTATTACACGGCCAAACGCAGCTGGAGGAAATTCATTTCCGGTTCTTCGGATACCCAATTCCACGCCTAGCTGAGCTCCTCATTGAAATCGTGAGCTGTAACCAGAACACCCTGAAGAGAATCCACGTGGCCTGTGAGTACTATTCCATGGAAATTGACCAGAACCTCGTGGAAAACGTCCATGATGCCAATATTTTCCATGAATGTTCAAAACTGGAGCGTTTCTTCCTCGGCAGCCTTGCCCCGGTCTGGGTCAACATGGGTCAAGCTACCTTGCTTGCTCATTTCCATACCCTGCCGGAGACCCTTCGTGAAATTGATATCTCTGGGGTTCAGGTTCGCTACGTCAACTGGGACGTGTTTGAGAGATTCCAGGGTTTGCAGCGACTCCAGCTCCGTTGGCTCATTATGGAGGACGAGGCGACGCTTAGTCGCTGCATCTGCTCTCTGCTCCGACTCCGAAAGTTGGACTACTTGGGGCTCAACTTTGAGGTCACGGGGTGCCTTCAGTTGGAAGGAGAGCTGAAGGACCTTCTCGACGCTCTTTCTGGAATTTCTGGGCGCAGGTACTGCTTTCGGTCGTTTAGATCCTATGCGCGTTTCTATATTGTAATTGATTGACCCTTGACTTTCAATATTAGGCATTTCAGCTACAACTGGCTTTTCATGGGCCGACCGTACGAGTACCTCAAACCCTGGCCATATCAAGAAAGTGACTTCTATGCTCATCGTGAAAATGGAGCGTTGCTGAGCAACAGGAATACGAGTGGACCGCCATACTACGACTACGCAGTGCCCAACTCGGAGGCGACGCTGAAGGACATTTGTGCCGAGGTCAATTTGCCCAAATATTTCCCACTCATGCTCGAGCCACCGCTTTATTACCATAGCTCATAATGAACTTGTGTCACAAAACCTGCATGGCCGACATGCCATGCTAAAATATCAAATCTCAATTTGCATTATATTGTATGTACTGATATTTCAATTTGAATATTTGAAGATTTGAAGAACTCATGAAAAATAAATCTATAGCCTTTGGAAAATATGCAAAGTGTGTGTTGTGTAAGTACCCGGTAGCTAATTTAATAAGGTAGTGTTTAATTCGTAAAAAATCCAAAAACAAGATTTAAGAATTTCGTGTATTAAACGTCGTGGTATTTTAAGGAGTAAATTACTTCAGTTGTATAATTCCTCGAAGAATTGTTGAAAAATCTCCGTAAAGAACTGCCAACTTATACCCAGATTCACACAACCATTCATAACAGAATACATAATAGGAAAGATTTTCTTCAGACATTTAAGTAAGAATTTTTTAACAAAATTAATACGTAATATAACACGATGAGTTTAAAGTAAATATGCAAAATATTAAACCATACACCGACAGCGATACCAAATCATTGCAATAGCCTTAAAATTCATGGTATAATCCTAGTATACGGGCGCCAAACCGATTTTGATGAGCGATACGGCGTTCGAAAGCCCTTGGTGAGTACATT
>JAQFYT010002342.1:0-13200 GCA_034694925.1 Ceratophysella denticulata | reverse complement strand
ATTTGAATTTGAATTTATTCGATTGTTATGCTAGGTATACAACAATCATTTGATCGCTGGTCTCCCCCTAGTAACAATATTCCCCTAGTAATATTGATTCAGATGTTAAAATTATTTAACTGCACCGCTAGTTGTAAAATTGCTAAAACTTGGAATTGCAGCCTCTGCGAATGCACATAATTACTCTACCAACATTCAGTATGGGTATATAAGCCAAGTTCGGGCTAGGTCATACAAAATCACGTCAAGTTTAACGAGCTCGGTGTGTATTTGTACTTATCTATCCGCAGAGCCAAGAGGATCGGTGGGTCCCCGAATTGTTGCTAAGATTGTTGAAACTCGAGAAGCGAAAGTTGGAGATAGCATAGCAGCATTGTGTAGCGTTCAGGCTAGCCCGAGTCCTTCATTCAGGTAGGCAAACTTGGTTGAAATTAAACGTCGGTTCATATGTTATTGCGCACCGCGCATGTACACATTGATGAATTCGGTCAGGTTTGTTTAAGAAAAACTCGCGGAAAGGATAAGGGCATTTGGAATTAATCTAACCGAACTTAAACAACTCGAATTCTGATAAATGATAAATTGCATACAACTAAATAGGTCCAACGTTAAAGTTGAAATTGTAATTACTATCTATAAGGGATGGTAGTACGCTATGATGAAGCATAAGCATATCTGTAATTAGATATACGTAGTACTTGAGGAACAAACATGGCAATATTTCTGCAGTTTGTTATGCACATCAATCATCACTGTGCCGTCTCCCTGCATGACCGGGCGTATCTGTCTAAAATTGTCAAAGTCGGTAAAGAATGTTACTATTTTAAAATGTAGAGTCTCAATCATTAGCACCAAAAATTAAAGACGGAGACATCATTGGAACCAGAAAAACTACTGTTTCATCCACCGAAAGCATTGGTCTTTTATGTGACGCCCAAAGCACACCAGCGCCATATTTTCGGTATTATCCTTTTGCTTTCCGATATGTTAATTATATGTATTCATACTCATGCGCCACGGTGCGAGCGCAGATAATACTTTTAGTCCATACTTATCAGATGAATACATTTTACAATCAAGTATATTTATTGGTGCCCAAGAAGTTTTAGGGTTTTTGCGTGTAGTACTCTCCAGCGGTTCGGTTTTCGGTCGTATCGCATCTCGGTATCTGTTTTTTATGATTGATCAAGCTGCATCTAATTTTAGCCCTCATTTCCTCAGCAGGTACATTATACTTTTTTCTATCGACTAATCTAGAGATTACAAGCTTGCATTATGCAATTTTTCCATCATACCATCATCAATCATCACTGTGCCGTCTCCCTGCGTGGCCGGGTTTCCCTCTCTAGAGATGACAAAATTCATTATCAGTAAAATAATGTTACTAATTTAAAACGCAGAATCTCAATCATTGGCACCCAAAATTAAAGACGGAGACATCATTGGAACTAGAAAAACTGTTGCATCCACCGAAAGCATTGGTCTTTTATGCGACGCCCAAAGCACGCCAGTGCCATATTTTAGGTATTACCATTTGGCTTTCCCCTGATATCAATCATATGTATTCATATACTATACATGTACCACAACAGGCCACGTACAGTACGACTGCATTTGCATTTTTGAGTTCGACTTGCATTCCATACTTATTAATTCAACTTTTTTACAGTACACAAGTATTACTGAGAGTTTTACAAGTATTAGTACCTATATACCTATACGATATTCGCGGCGCAGCGGTCGGTCTCCGGTAGTATCACATCTATTTTATGCTTGATCAAGCATATGCCTGAAAAGTTAGTAGTCACGTCGTCGATTAGCTGGTAGGTACCTTATACTATGCACTAAATTATATCATTAATATCATAATTCAGAATCAATAATCACTGTGCCGTCTCCCTGCGTGGTCTTGGCTTCACTGTTTAGAGTCGTCATAACCAGTAAATTAATGTTACTGTTTTAAAATGCAGAGTCTCAATCATTAGCACCAAAAATTAAAGACGGAGACAACATTATTGGAGCCAGAAAAACCGTTGCATCAACCGAAAGCATTGGTCTTTTATGCGACGCCCAAAGCACACCAGCGCCATATTTTCGGTATTATGTTATGCAGACTGCTAATATTAATCAAATGCATTCAGACACATGAGCCACGCTGCAACCACAAATATTATATTTATAAATTCTGCTTTCAGTCCATACTTATTAATTGATCATATTTCACAGTTGCGTGGTACCCAGTAATTTTTATGAGTTTTATTCTTGTGGTATATTTCAGCGGTTTTGTCTTCGGTCATATTATCGCATATATTTTAAGATTGATCATCTAGTTTCTACCGTTAGTCATCGCGTTATCAGTTTGTGGATACCCATTATACTTACTATAGATAGACCAATCTTTACAATTTTGCACTATGCAAACGGTTGATATTATCATTATCACTGTGCTCGTCTCCCTGCGTGGCCGGGTTTCCTTGTCTAGAGTTGTCAGAATCAGTGCAAAAATGTTACTATTTTAAAATACAGAGTCTCAATCATTGGCACCCAAAATTAAAGATGGAGACAGCATTGGAACCAGAAAAACTGTTGCATCCGCCGAAAGCATTGGTCTTTTATGCGACGCCCAAAGCACGCCAGCGCCATATTTTCGGTATTACCGTTATGTTTACCGTTACCGCTAATGTTAGTCGTGTTTATTCATGCACATCCGCCATGTTGCTTCGCGATTCCAGCAGGGATAAGGCTTTGCCTAAAACTTTTAGTGTATCCAGTCCAGGTACCGAAACAGAATTGGGCTTTCCCGTCCGTTAATGAACTACCGATGAGGAATACCTCCTGAATCTCAGTATTGTAAAATCATTCATTGAATTTTACCCTGAAATAATTCTGACACTTACGTCGCCGTAGTCTGTGTGCAAATGACTCAAAATAAAAATTAAAACTATTTTGATCCTAAATCTTAATTGACAAGATCCAAGACACGGATGGACAAAGCCAGTACTTTCCACGGGATATGAAAGCATGACGTTTAAAAAACAAAAGGGTTCGCCCTTTGCTCTTTTGTGTCGATCCAGTGGAGTTCCACCACCCATCACTGCGTAAGTGACGCGGGACGGGACTGATTTTGTTGACGTCTGTCGTAACCGCATACGTCCCGTCTCTAACTACCGGCTGCCTTGACCTATTTAAGACCAGTCAACCGACGTTTACCTCGAATACCAAACTTTTATTTCTTAGAACCGCTCTCTGGTGTTGGACCTAAACTTCCGCAATTAACGAGACACCAACTAATTGCAATTGTGGATGATGCAACTGTTTTAACATGTGAAGCCCAAGGCAGTGAAGCTCCACTCTTTAAGTGTGTTCCGTTCTAAAGTTTCTCCAAATGATATCGCGTGGTGAATTACCTTTTTCTTTACAAGCATTCGAGTTACTGTCCCTTCCCGTCCTAGCCAATTTTCAGAATGAAGGGTTTTTTGAACCATGTCTCATTTTCGGAGGAAATATTCTGCAGCTAAATCAACCTTATCATAACTGAAAGGCACAGGTTGTAGAAGCTAGTAATGTTTGGTCATGAAAGTAATTATTGCGAAGTTCAATCATATACCGGCAGAGACTTCAGACTTTTGCCTATCAGACTCAATAGAGATTGCTGATCATGGTTCATGATGCAAAATCCAATTAATTTTTAATTAACGTACAACGTAAAAATAACATAATAGGTGCAAGGGACACATAGCCACATAGCTTACTTCTAAATCATAATTACTAGTTTCGTTTTTCCTATCCTATTAGCTGCAGAATAGTGAATCCCTAAACTGTGAGACAATCAAGGTAGCAGATCGCATTAACGAGTCAGTTTCTTTAAAAAGATTGAAGGAAACTTTTCATTAACCGACAGAACCGCAAACAGTTGCTCCGAAGGTCAGGGACGGTCAAAATGTTGGACTCCGTAAGGAAAGTGCACATGTAGGACAGCCCGTAGGAATCACAGCAGATGCACAAGGATGGCCTGTTGCGAAATTCTTGTATTATCATTGTCATTGATCATAAATATACTTTAGAACTGAATTTTTGCGGAGCATTATTTAGCTAACTCCAAACCATCTTTTCTACATCTTGTTTATTTGCTTCATGACTTCAAGTGATGCATGTCAGGTTTTTTCCTATTTTGTAGAACCTCAAACTGCTTTGGCTCCAAGCCTTCGTGACCCTTCGCTAAGAGATACGACTATTGTCAAAGTTGCCCACACGGGTCAAGCTGTAAATCTAATGTGTGAGTTCTTTGCGTACCCTGTTGCAATACAAAGGTTCGTGACTTCTGACTTCATATCTGCCATTTTGTACATTAAACTTGCTGCGTGCTTAAAGTAAGGATTCTGTGACATGTATCGCTTGTCCTCAGTCATCCCGCATTGTAGTCCCAACCTTCGGCTGAGTCCTTGTTCATTCAAGGATACTGAATAGTTAACTTTAACGAGTAAATATACACTTTTTCTTATTTCAATGGCCTATTCCATTAACTAGAGCCCACTGGAAAATCTGCGCCTAAGTTACAAGGAGATGGTTGGCAGCGTGTAAAGACAGAGGCTGGAAACGATTTGACTTTACTCTGCGAAGCACAAGCAAATGAACGACCATTAGAAAAGTTAATGAAGCTCTGGCAGCAGTCGATTTCTCTGTCACCACATCGAGAAATCAAAACATGGTCACCTAAATCCTTGCCCATTCCCAACACTTTTTGGGTCCTTTCAATTCACTTACCTATGTCCTTAGCTATATTACGATATGAGATTGGTTCGATAATCCTGACGTTCTTTCAAATTACTTATGTATACTAGCACCAGCCGGAGCACTGAAACCCACTAGTCCATTTAAATTTCTGGAGACTCCAGAAGCCCGGGCTGGGTCAAGTATAGGAGCTCTTTGTCCAATACAGTCTAATCCAAAGCCATCATCGTTCCGGTGTTCCACCATGTTTTGATTCCCCGAATTACGCTTACCTTATGTTTCCTTTTTATTTCCGTGCTTGTGACTTTGAGCATGCTCTGTTATTGCTGAATCAATGCCGTTATTTATTATTTGTGTTTATGGGGATGTAGTAATTACTTTTGAATTACAGATGGTACAAATTCACGGACTCAGGTGATCGAGAGCCAGTAGTACTGGATGACCGCGTGAAACAACTCGGTGGAACGCTCATTATTCGGGAAGCCCTGGTGAACGACTCTGGAAAGTACTTGTGTGTTGTGACGAACTCGGTTGGATCCGAGTCTGTGGAAACAGTTCTAACCGTAACTGGTAAGGAGCAACCGTCATTATCTCTCTCGGTACCAGTGCTTTCTTCAACTTGTTAATGGTCAGTAATACTTATATAGCACCTTTGGCGGCAACAGTTGAACCGGCTCTGCAAACGATAGACTTTGGACGACCTGCAACTTTCACATGCCATTATCAGGTAAGGTAATTTATGAGGGGATCAAACCCATCTTCCTTGCAATCATTTATCTGTGGATTTATGTTACGGATTGTTTGATTATAAGGGTTCGCCTGTGAAAAACGTTTCTTGGATAAAAGATGGCAAGCGACTCCAAACAACTGAGTCCACAATCAGGATTGACTCCGTGAAAAGGTTGGCTAAATAATTAACATGAACTTTGTAATCCAACAAGCTTTTTGGATACAAATCGTGATACATTTTACTTGACTAATATTTACAGGGAAGATAAGGGGATGTACCAATGTTTTGTTCGTAATGACCAGGATTCCGCACAGGCTACAGGAGAACTCAAACTAGGCGGAAGATGTCAGTTTGCTTTGCTATATATGATGTTAATATTTGATAAGATTTCATTCTGATCTTTCTAAAAAAAATTCTTTTGTGCACAGTTGATCCACCAAAGCTCACATTTAAATTTCGAGAAGAGATTTTGCAGCCTGGACCTACTGTTTCTTTGAAATGTAAAGCCACCGGAAATCCAGCTCCTGAGATCGTTTGGGAGCTTGATTCTAAAAAAGTGGTCACAAGCGACAGGTAACTTTGAAATGAATCTATTCAGCTGAATTTAAACTAAATGGCACTTGTACACCGAACGGAGGAAAATTCAAATCAGCTTCTCTGTTACTTCCTAATTATGTAGAGTTCAAGTAGCTCAATACATTGGAGGAAATGGAGAGATCGTTTCTCATCTGAATATAACTTCCGTGCACAGTAATGACGGTGGTTTGTACAGGTATGCGAAATCGTAATTTGGTATTGTTATGAAGGTATATATCTTATTATGTTCGTTCCAAGGTGTGTGGCTATATCGAAAGTCGGAAGCGTGTCACATGCCGGAAGACTCAACATCCATGGTCTACCTCATATCCGCCCCATGGACAAGGCTCAGGTTGTTGCTGGACACACATTTGAAGTCACTTGCCCTGTTGCCGGTTACCCAATTGAAACAGTTATATGGGAGAAAGATAACAGGGTTTTGCCAATTAACCGGAGACAGCGTGTTTTCCCCAACGGGACCCTCGTAATAACGAGCGTACAAAGAAATACTGATCAAGGGAGCTATGTTTGTGTGGCAAAGAATCCACAAGGATTTACATCGAGAGGCACTTTAGAAGTCCAAGTAATGGGTGAGTAATTTTCAATTTATCTTGAACATTTATTCCAAATACAGGTTACTTACAAAAAAAAAATGAATTGTGATGTATAAATTAATGGAAGGTATTAACTATAAAAAGTTCCCCCTGTCGTACAACCGTTCGGATTTGGGGACAGACCCCAAACAGAGGGCAACTTTGTTCAGATACCTTGCGTTGTCATGTCCGAGTCTGAGGTGAACATTTATTGGACTTATCATGGGCTTGACGCTTCAAAAACAGCCGAAGGGGTTACAATAATGAAAACTAGTCCACAAAGTAGTTTACTCACTATCGCGAAATTGAAAAAAGTAAACGCAGGGCATTATACATGCACTGCCCAAGGCCCTGGGAACTTAACCGCGAATCACACAGCAGAACTAGTTGTGCACAGTTCGTAAACCCTTCAATATTATGATACCGCTTTGGCTGACACCCCAGTAGGAAAAACAACTAATAACACAACAGTCTCGTAAATATTTCAATTGGTTAACTTTTATTTTTAGTGCCTCTTAAAATAGCCCTTCAATTTAGCGTTGATGGTCCTAAATTTGCTGGAGATCATGTTCAACTCACTTGCGTTGTGACGCAAGGCGAGCTCCCACCTCATTCATCGTTGAGCTGGACTTTTCAAGGGAATGAGACAATAAATAATCAAAAGGGAATTCAGGTCTCTCGACTCGGGCCGAAAAGCAGCATCTTGTCAATCCCCGAACTCGACATAAGTCACAGTGGTTCATACTCTTGTGTCGTTTCTAATCGTCGCGTTGGGAATACATCGAAGAGTGTTGAACTCATTGTTAATGGTACAGGGAACATCCATCCTAATTTCATTCTCAGCTTGAGCAACCACTTTAATAGATATCCCATGTACAATCCCCATCTTAATATTTTGCTAAACCATTTCGCGCTGTACAGAATCTGTAACATATATCTGTAACACCTTCATTAAAATAATCCAATAGTGCCTCCGCGTATTGCGAACTTTACTTTTGGGGATCCCAAGGAACCTGGGGAAATGGCTCAGGTTACCTGTTTGGTTACGCATGGAGACCTCCCACTCACTACATTCAAATGGGAATTCCGGGGTCTGGACTTTCTAAACAAACAGATGGGAGTGGAGATTACAAGATTTGGCGCAACGTCCAACATTTTGACAATATCTACGTTGGACATAAGTCACAGTGGTTTATACACCTGCGTTGCTGAAAATACAGCAGGGAAAGCTAGCCATAGTGCAGAACTAATAATTCTCGGTATATAGTTCTCGTCTAAATGAGTTAGGCTTAGGCTGATCCGCATTTCACCCTCAATTCTTCAATTTGTCACAAATATTACTTTGGTTTCATTTTTACTTATACAAGGCTCGTAAGAAATATTATAAATTACTTCGGTTCCGGCTCTACTTCTATGTATACTTTCCCACACAGTACCACCTGCTATAACCCCATTTGCTTTTGAGGAGAACTTGGTTTCCGGTGAGCAGGTCACATTGCAGTGTAGCGCTCGGGGAGATCTTCCCATGACATTGAGTTGGATTTACCATCTGAAATCAAATATGAGTAGTGTTAGCCAGAATGGAATTCGGACCTCGAAATTTGGACCCAGGACCAGTGTTCTAATGATTGACTCGGTGGGTAGCGAGCATTTGGGAGACTATACGTGTATTGCCAGATCAGGAAATTTGGCTGGAAATTACACGGCAGTTTTAAAATCTGTTAATGGTACTTGTTTTACCCATACAATAGTTTTTTGCTTAAATCCGCAGTTGCTAAACCGCCTATGTATACCTATATTTACTTCACACACTTGAATGCTCCTAATTTCAGACTCATCTCGTATCAGGTTAAGTTACGGGATTCAAAGGAGTTATTTTCAGTTATACTGTAAATTAATTAATTAACGCGTACATATAGTATACATAGAAAACTTTTCTACGCTGAAATTGGATGTATTATGCGCATCTTACTTGAGGATCTTATCACAATATCCGTCTTTTTCATTACCACAGTGAACAATTTTCACAGAGCTATACTTACAATATTATTCAACCCACAGTACCACCTGCGATAACTCCGTTTGCTTTCGAGGAGAATTTGATATCTGGAGATCAGGTCACATTGCAGTGTAGCGCTCGGGGAGATCTTCCAATGACTTTGAGTTGGATTTACCACCTTAAGTCAAACCTAAGTGTTAGTCAAGATGGAATTCGGACGTCCAAATTAAGCCCCAGGACGAGTGTTCTAATTATTGACTCCGTGGGTAGCGAGCACTTAGGAGAATATACGTGTATTGCCAGGTCGGGAATTTCCAATTTGGCTGGAAATTATACGGCGGTTTTAAGATCAGTGAATGGTATTTTAAAGATTTTTCATATAAGTGAATACGTTTTGCTTGAATCCGCGGTTGCCTGACTATGTATGTACTTACCTTTTGAGTCTCGAACTCTACTTGAATGATTTTTCTTATTCCTAAATTCAAGTTTTTGCTATCAAATGATCAAAATTTCTTGCTAATCCTGCTGTGTGTAGTACCTCCTCAAATCTCTGAATTCCAATTCGAGGAGCCGGTGATTCATGGAGCTTATGTTACTCTCCAATGCAATGCAGCCATTGGTGATTTGCCCATACAAATACTCTGGTCTCACAGTTCGAATCAGAGTATTGGGAGTGATAGTGGAATGCGTACCATGAAGCTAGGCCCACGGACCAGTGTATTAATCATAGATTCAATATCCAGTCAGAACTTGGGTGCTTATACCTGCACTGCAAAATCTGGTGCTGGGTCATCCAATTACACGGCCACGTTAAAAGCGGTCATGGGTACAAGCAATTTAAATATATTTTCTGAATGATCCGCTTTCTAATTCACGCTTGCGCAATTACTGATTGAAGATTGAACTATTTATGCGTTACTCCATTCCATAATAGCTATCCAAGCTTCTGAGTTAACTTGGTACTCGTACTAGTACATACATCACCTTGGCCCTACATTCTCTCAGCATTGTCTGCCTAGGCATCTGGTTTTCATCCTATAGCTTCGAATGAATCAGTTGTACATTGTTGGAACAAACGCAAGGCATATAATGCTATATTAGACAAGATATCAGAAGCACATAAAATATAAAAATTTAGTCTAACCTAACCTCACCAGTTACCACCAACACACGGGTAAAAATACCTTCTGCGTCCAGTAACAAAGCAAATAGCACAAGACTACACTTTGGCCTGGTGGTTATCTATCTGTTCGCCATATTATTAGTCTACTTGTATGTTGTATCGTTGTATGTATTATGTTCTTGAAATGGTTTACTTTACGCCTAAATAGAGATTCCCAGCATTTCACCATTCTCCTTTGACAATAATCTAATGGTGGGAGACCAGATAACTTTACAATGCAATGTTGTGAGAGGGGATTCGCCAATATCATTGTCATGGATTTTCCATGGCGCGGACGCAAATTCAGCAACTCACGCTCAAGTTCAAACTATGAGGGTAGGGGAAAAAACGAACATACTGACAATTGCCAACGTCACACCTGAGCATATTGGATCATATACTTGCACTGCAAGATCCGGAAGTTCAAACCTAGCTGCTAATCATACTGCAGTACTGAAGAGCGTCATGGGTACCTATTCAAATAACTGCTTATCCCTATAATGCTACCGCGCAATCTAGGCTAGAGGGTACATTTATTAAATTGCAGAATGGTTGTTTTGTTACACTGACAAATAGCGGAACTAAATACTATGCTTCTATGACTAATATTTAATCCATTTTAGTTCCGCCACATGTCCTTCCCTTTAATTTCGGAGACGATCCCCTGGTGGCTGGTGATCAGGTGAATCTAAACTGCAATTCAAACAAAGGGGATTTGCCCATCACATTTCAGTGGAGTTATCAGTGCTGAACTCAGCACAGAGGGTCACAGCGGTGTCCGCATTACGAAATTAGGACCGAGAACCAGCATTCTTACGATAGTTGAGCTAAATTCTAGTCAGCACTTAGGTGCTTACACTTGTACAGCAAGCTCAGCTGCCGGGTCTTCCAACTTTACGGCAGTATTGAAACACATAATGGGTTCGTAATGAAATGATCACCTAACATTGTGGAGCCAAAGTTTTCAGTCGGGCTAATCTGCTTTACTCAGCATTCCATTTTAATCCTGCACGACTCTCTCGTGCGAACCCCAACCTAAATCCTCAGATATTTAGATGTGTACTAATACTGTTAAAGTTCCAAAACTACAAGCATATCATTATAGAATCCTGGGTTTGCGTATGCAGTGCCGCTCCAGATTGCTGTTCAGTTCAGCTTCGACGGACCGAAGTTCGCTGGAGACCATGTCCAGCTGATTTGTGTCGTAACTCAGGGTGAGTTGCCGGCTCAATCAACCCTGCAGTGGACTTGGCAGAGCCATGACTCTGTGAACCATCAGAAGGGAATTCAAATTACCAAGCTGGGTCTGAAGAGTAGCATGCTTTCCATTTCCGAACTCGATGTAGCCCACAATGGTATTTATACCTGCATTGTCTCACACCAAGGAGGAAATGTTTCCAAGAGTATCGAACTGGTTGTCAATGGTGAATGTCTACAGTATCATCATTTTTTGCCGTATAAGCATCATCTTATCGCCGCCTGCTATCCTGAATTTCATTGAGTTATTTTATTACCGGTCTTTATTCCGTCCTGGCGTATCCGTATCCGTCGTTGATCGGCTCAATACATAGATGCGACATTTCTGTTGCTTAATATTTGGCGGGTGGGGTGCGACGGTAAATAGTTTAGAATACAATTTTTTCACTAAACAACAGAGGTGCTTAGGCATCGTTAGAGTATTTTTGGGTATAAATCTGATAGAAATGAAGGGTTAGAACGTTGGATGTCTAATGAGCAAAAAGTCTGTGTGGTTTATTCTTAGTTCTCCTCTTGTTTACTTTAGTTCCGCCGGAAATATCGCTCGGCGACACATCTGATCGTCCAAAGTTTGCTGGGGAGCATGTTCAACTAACATGCGTTGTTACTCACGGTGATCTTCCGTTGAGCCCCATTCATTGGACATTTCAAGGAGTTGATACTATTAATAATCAGAGGGGAGTTGAGGTTGCCAAATTTGGAGCCAAAAGTAGCATTCTGACAATCGAGAGCGTTGACATTCTGCACAGCGGTATTTATTCCTGCGGCGTCTCCAATAAAGCTGGAAATGTCTCCAAGAGTTATGAACTAGTTGTCAATGGTATAATATATACTCCACAATTTGGCATTGAGTGAATCTATCTGCTGCATCTATTCCTTAAAATATGATTTTTCCCTATACTTTTTTTATCACCAAACTCATGATCCAATCCTACCGAGCGCACGACAAACGAATTTCCCTAATATGACAACCGAAGTTATGGTGCGCCATATCGCATAGAGACAGATCCCTAGTATGGAGACTGCAGTGTGTTTTAATTTGTTGAATATGGCTACATGGCTTTCTCATTATTACTCTGTATGCCTAATTAAGGACGGGCGATGGTTAGAATCATATATTTATTATTTGTTAATTGTTTTCCCGTTAGGATGACATTACTGAAACCTGAATAAGCGAATGCATAATTGATTGGGAAGGTTCTTTGATTCTTGGTCCTGACAATACACTGTGTATTATTCGCACTTGGTAGGGATTAGACCCTCGTAAAGAACATATTTTAGTGGCACATAGATGTTTACATTTCGGGTAACATATGATTCTTCTTAAAACAGGATAATTAAATGTCAACGATAAAATATTAGACCACCGTTAACAAAAGAACAATGAGACGGCGTTAATATTAACGTCGCGTCCACGTGTCCATGTTATGGTTTCGGGAAATCATATAAAATGTTTATCTATAGTTGCTCCGAAGATTATGCCGTTTAGTTTTGGAGCCGAAGCTCTCGAGTTCGGAAATTCTGTGCAAATCCAATGTGTTGCTACTGAAGGGGACACTCCAATTCAGTTTTCATGGAGTTTTTCGAGTACAGAACCCGCTACAACCTTGACACAAAATGGAGTCTCGACAATGAAAATAGGCGAGAGAAGTAGTATTTTGATCATTGATAAAATCGAACACAATCACAGTGGTCAATATACATGCCTGGCAGTAAATCAAGCATCCAATACCAGTTATACAGCAACGCTACTGGTTAAAGGTACACCATATTCTGGGTTCCGAACCCATGTATCCGGAGACGTTAAATACGTGTGCTTGTATTTTGCATTGCAGTTGACTGCTAATTAACAATTTTAGCGTTACCCAAATAATGATTTGCTTAGAGGGGAGGAAGCCGGTATAGGATAATCTATTTGAGCTGGTTAATCCTGCATTATTCATAGGCCGGTTCAGTCAGACTTGGATTCCATGCGGGGAAGCAAGTTTGCTACATTCCATCCTGCATTCCGGTGCAAATACGTTCGCCCGTAATAAATTGTTGAGATCGAATTATAGGCTTGTTCTAGGGGATTTTCTTTCCGGTAACTCGTAACTCTATATTCCTTGCGTAACGTTCGTTATTCGATAAGACAGGAGCACACATCATTATT
>JAQFYT010002341.1:0-13202 GCA_034694925.1 Ceratophysella denticulata | reverse complement strand
GCTACACACCCCTGGCTTCTGTTTTCGCTTCTATTAGGAAAACGGCCGTGGCCGTTTTTGGAATCACGTTTTCTATGAGCGAACACAAACGGACGGACGGACACACACTCCAAATTATATAGTAGATAAGAATTGAATGATCAGCGGATTTCTAGCCGCGTATATTTAGTCAAACTTTAAACTGTCAGTGTCAGTATTTGTACAATTGGACAATGAAGAATTTTTAACAATTTTTATTTTGCTAAAATTTATTACTCGATAATATTTAAGAATTCTACGTCAAAATGGGAGATTCATATACGTACAATAATATTTCAACACAGCAAAAGCTCGTAGGTATTTTCTGGGACATTGAAAATTGTGCAGTTCCCAAACACAAATCCGCCGATAGCTTGGTCAATAGCATACGAAATTTATTCATAACAAGCCGACCCAATCATAGAGAGTATGAATTTCTGGTCGCCTGTGACGTGAGCCGACTTCGTAAGGGTATCCAAACTGACTTACACAGAAGTGGTAAGGAAATAAATAAAAATTTGAACATGGATGTTTTGGTTGGGCCAAATCATCAGGACAACGTCGTTAATATTTACTCACTTGACAGGAGGCGTGACATTGGCACGCACGTTAACGCAACGTACAAAAATGCAGCTGATGAAAAGATTCGTGAAAGCATGCGGAAATTTGTGGACAATCATGGTAAAGTATTATGGGTTAAAATTATTTTGGCAATATAATGACTAAAATGGCAATGACGCTAAAAAGTGATTCAATTAGGTAAGTAAAGTTAGGTTAGGTTTATTCTGGGTAGGTTAGGTTCAAACAATTTGGTTACAAAATTAACAAACTGACTAGGTGTTCAAAAATTATAAAACTAGATTCGGTTAGGTTAGGCTGCGTGAAATACTTCATTGCCATTTCAGTTATTCCATTGCCAAATCAGTTATTCCATTGCCGCTGTAAATGAAACCCAAGTATTATTCCCACTTATTGAAATAATTTAGTGCAAAACATGTGTGTAATTTGTTGTTTAATTTAATTGCAAATATTTATACTGTAGGATTATTGAATGCATCCGCACCTGAATCGCCAGCAGCGTTAGTCATAATCCTAATCTCCGGTGACATTGACTTTGTGAACGATATACGCGGATATCAAACGCGTCACCGTTGTACAATTATTCTAATTCACAGCGAGAGCTGTTCCCGGCAGTTCAAGGTCGGGTGGAACGAGGTTCGATTTGTACATGCAACATTTAACCTACATTTTTATTGAATAATATAATCTAAATATATATTTAACTGTTATTTTAGACCTACGCTTTTCAAGACATTTGCGGTAATGTTCCAGCGATTGGGCAATTCCCGAGCAACGGCGGTGTTTCAGGACAGCGTTCTACTGCTGGTCAGCAGCAAAGTTCAACAGGCAGGTCAAATATTGGCGAAAGACTGCGTTCACGCTCGCGTTCGAGACAAAGAAATACAAAGTCAAATATAAGCCGAGATGCGATTACCCAAAACAATGAAGCCGCAATTCAAAATTCAGAATATTTCTACGATATATCCCAGCGACCCGAAAATGGAAATACCAGTCAAGAGGAATACATTATGATGGTTTCAGGCCTTCCAGGAAAATGCGATTTTAGAATTTTGAAGGGAGAGCTCCAGGAAAGAGCGAATCTGGTCAACGGCAGGGTCAAATTCGTCAGAAATGGTCAGGGTTTCATTACTTTAAGGAGCGAGCAAGATGCTATGGCTGCTGCTGCAATATTTCACGGTTTTGAGATTTACGGAAAGAATCTGACCGTAACTTTTGTCAATAGTATACCCTCTGAAACTAGAAGGCCTCAAACTACAGAGGAACAATGTCAAGGTAAACATAAAAACAACAATATTGAAGTTAGATCGCGTTATTCAAATCGCATTATACAATTTTGCGAGTATTTCAATAACTTGTGTTCATTCAGCATGTTTCCATTAGCTTGTACCAAACCGATTCGGCGTGAAACTGACCTTAACATTTTTATATACTACTACCAATTTTTGTTTTTAATAGAATACGAATCTGACTCGGACTCGGACACAGCCTCCGTGGCTCGTCTACATCTCGACCCTGATAGAGACACCGGCTGTTGTGCTGTCATGTAACAAAATACATTTGTACAGCAGTCATCAAGGGTTCGCGGATTCGACCGCCGAGAGCAGCAGCGTCCTCAACTCATTAAATCATTGTCAATCGCTGGCTATGCTCACACCATCATCTTTTTAATAATTGACCTAGTATTTATTTCACAATTTATAACGGTGATGTGCTTCATGATTTTGCCTGCGAATTTAGACGCATCCGAATACTGTTTGTACAATTTATTCAGAAGCAATTAATACTGTAACAGTGAAATTGATAATGAAATGAATAACAATTATCATGAATCCATGATTTATGTCATAAAAGTGTCCAACACACATATGATACACTCAACAAGCTCTGTAAATTCTTGAAATAAACTTTGATTCTGCACTTTTACGACGTTATTCTAATGCTGACACTCTGCATTTCAGTGCATTTGATTGGACATAAAGTAACATGAACGTCATGGTCCGAGTTCCATATCCAAAATTAAAAATAACTAAATTCAACAAAATACCTGGACTTCGAATTAAAACGTAATTTGAAATTACTGTTACAATCACGGATAGTGTGATCCCAAAAGGTAACAGCTGGTAAGCTGACATCTGATTCAGCATTATGCCCAGGATGTAGTCACTTTTGTAAATTAGCTCCCAGTCTCGATCATAGATTGAATTCAATGTCGACAATGGTGTTGTTCTTGAATTTCTAAAAATTAAAAAACAATAAACTTAGCGTAGGTAATTTCTAAAGGTCTGTGTGTGAAAGTCAGTAAGCTCATCGGTAGTAGAAGAAAAAAGTCAATGAAACTCGAAAACCAAAACTGGTCATCAAAAATTTTGGTAGATATATACAGGGTGAATCAAAAACGAGCTGAATGCAATTTTATTGGAAAATTCGAGATTTCACTTGAAAACAGCTTTCATAAGCATAAG
Organism: Ceratophysella denticulata; assembly: GCA_034694925.1. Lineage (NCBI taxonomy): Eukaryota > Metazoa > Arthropoda > Collembola > Poduromorpha > Hypogastruridae > Ceratophysella > Ceratophysella denticulata. The sequence goes on along the minus strand of JAQFYT010002341.1, from coordinate 10,140 downwards.
AGATTACCAGTTTACAGACACCGTTATGCATGGTGTCTCAAAAGCAAATATGCAAGATGTCTCGCTTGACAAGATATTCTGTGCGACATTCAGTGCGACATTGATATTATGTGCGACATTCTGTGCGACACTGATATTCTGTGCAACATTCAGTGCGACAATCAGTGCGACATTCTGTGCGACATTCAGTGCGACATTGATATTCTTTGCGATATTCTGTGCGATATTCTGTGCGACATTCAGTGCGACATTCTGTGCGACATTCAGTGCGACATTCAGTACGCCATTCTGTGTGACATTCTGTGCGACATTCAGTGCGACATTCAGTGCGACATTAAGTACGACATTCAGTGCGACATTTATATATGACATTCATATGTTATCTGTGTCATTTATATCTGACATTCATTCATGTCAGATATAAAATCTGATGCATGGGCTGGCTAGTATAAACTTACGCAAGTTCTAGTAAAATATCCAGACTTCTCATAATTGTCGGAAATCCGAATCCTTGATATAGCATTATTAGTGAAGAAATCGCCATTAATGTGATTGATAACTGAATTATTCCAAACACGATTGCAGTGAAAACTGAACGGTGATCAGACAATCGCCCCAGTGTTCCCGATGCCATAGTTGAAGGAACACAAATGGGGAATTCCGATGCTAGAATGTGCATTTCACAGTCAAACCAAAACAGTATCATGAATGCCACAGAAGCAAGTTGTAGTATTAAATTGAATATGAATAATACTTGGCCGCATCTTTGGCGCAGTTGAGAATTTTCCGATGGTGTTTTGAAATATGTTTCTGTATTCAAAACAGCAATTATATTAAAATATTTATTGAAATTGTTTGACTAAAATTTCTAAATTGCGTTTACCTGTAATTTGCCGATGGAATTTATCCGTACTATTGAATGTAACCACAATTTCGAGCCTTTTGGAAAATGTATGGTAATCCATGAAACCAAAGCATACGAAAGCCACAATTATGATAATTCGTACTAATTGAGCAGGGGAGTTGTAGTTAATTTTCTTTAAAACAACGTCCTTAATCAAACTAAGAATCATTATTGTTTTAATGATATACCCAAGACTTGAGCATATTTTCAAACGACGCCATTCAAACAAAGATTCTATCAGCATTAGTTTCTCTGTGGCACAGTCGAATCTAAATGGAACAACTCCGCAAATGTATCCCAAATTAATAGTCAAATATTCATTTCTAATTAGTAAACTGGTCTTGTCAACTGAAAACCATATTTGAAAATATATTTTAAAATCGGTTAGAATCACGTTAAAATTCTCGACCAGGGACATTCCGATTCGTTTTGAAATGCCGAACGATGTGTTACTGCTTTATTTTTGCGTCCGAAGCATACTCGCTTCTCCTTACGTCAAACGTTTAGTTTAAACTACCTATCTGATTAGAATACTGTACAACAGAAGCCTATGTTTTAGATCGGCAATCAGTTTTGTGATAAATCATAAAGTGGTATGCTTCTCAAAATGTGCGCAAAGTTCATAATTCGGTTTGTCAATATTATTTTTAGATTCGAACATGTTGAAGGTATTTTAACATTTCTTCGTCCTATTAAAATATTTAAACGAGTTTAATAGAGCGGCAGTTTAGCTCGATAAGAGCAGTACCTAATGTTTATACGGTTTACATAACGCAAAATCTTTACCATTCATTTCAATTTAATGCGCGGTCATGACGATATCAAGATGAACTGGCATATCACTACCAAATTGCAATGTATTAAGTTTGAGCTATGATTGAGAAACAGTTCCAGTCAAATGGTTTTCAATTTACTGTAAAGAGATATTTCGAGCGAATTCTATATGAATGTGCTTATTTACCCGATATAATTTGCGGAATTAAATTTATAGCAGTTAAAATACACGTTGTGCTAAGGTTCATCAAGTCGTAACATGGACCAAACACACATAGATTTGCCGTAAAAAATATGAATAGAGTCCAACCTTGAATTTGACTTACATTTTTTCAAGGCATGTTTGATACTTATTCAAAAGCAATGATGACTGTAACGGTATAATTGTAGTCAATAACAAAATTGATGAGAATCACACAAGCTCATGATCAATATCATAAAAGTTTCTGACAATCATAAAAGAAACTCGGCATCTTTGAATACTCTGATAAGCAACTTGGACCTTCCTCAAACGCACAAACCTTCGTAGTGTTTCAAAACAGTGGGTATCCGGCCGTTTCGCCTCCCACGTTTCGCATTGTATGTATCTGGCGTCAACAAAGGGAATTTGCATTGTATCTGGCGTCAACATAGGTATTTTACATTGTATCTGGCGTCAACATAGGGAATTTGCATTGTATTTGGCGTCAACATTGGTAACATTAAGGAATTGGAGGCGAAACGATGCGGGGCGAAACGAGCGGAGGCGAAACGAGCGGGGGCGAAACGTGGAAATCGAAACGACCGTAAACCAAACAGTGGACATTATATATGGAAATTTGAAAAATCACCATGCCTAAAAGTGCCGTATGGAAAATTAAGAATTACTGGGGCCATGCCATGCATTCGATTTGATTGTCACCATCAGCGAGATAATCAAGCAGGCTTCAGTTAACGTCACTTCCGAGTTAGATACATTTTGCACTTTATCGTCAATATAGGAAGAAACCGGATGGCATATCATTAATACCGTGGTCCAGGGCAAGACATGATACTTACTACCCAGGGTAGCAGTCAAACAATACGATACTTGGGTTAGCAAATCTAAATCTGTCCACGGTCTACAGTGGTCCGGCAGGGTAAGGAGGTCAAGGTCAGGGACAAAGTTTGCTACCACATTGCTACCTCGAGACTACTGTAATTGTACACATATACTCGCGCAGAGTTCAATAAATACACCTGGAATCCTCATGATGTACCAATTCTAACCATTTGCTGTTGAAGCAAATGGCATCTTTTCAGCATGTGCTCCCAGATTGGTGAACGGGATGAGCGGCCCGGTAACTTAACCTAATCTAACCAGTGTCATACCTACCCACAAATTGCAAATTTACTAAATTCCTCAATTAATCATGAATTTTACTTCTAAGCATTGGTGCACAGGTGTAAATATTACATAATAAGTGGAAGTGTACGTACATGGTTGTAAAAATAGCATATAAATAGGTTGTTGTTTATTGCGTAGGTACTTCAAATCGACAAATTATTGCATGAAAAACAGTCTTTCAATTCTATCTAAGATACCTGATTTGATGAGTTATCAATAAACATTACCAGTTATAGTGATGAGATTTGACATGTCATATCAGGTCGATGGAGATTAATTTCCAAGATAATACATGGCCTTGAGCTCCGTCCTACGAGTTATGTCAACTTCTCAAAATCCTTCGACATTTTGTACAGTACAAGGGCATTTGTAAGGAAGAAACAACAAATTGTAATACTAGAATTATATGGCAGTGAAACGAGTTCACTATGCAAATCAGCAGGATTTGAGTTTAGGACACGCAGTCACACCTTGTCCAATATTGTAGTATTATAATTTTATTATGCCACATCATTAACAAGCATATTCCATTTCTATTACCATTCTATGATGGAAGTGGTACCCATAAGTTTTTGGCTAAAAACCCTGAAACTTTGCCCATATTTCTGCAGTACTTTCCAGACGCTTAGTTCGCAAACGTCTCACAGAGAAATTTTTCATCTCGAGGAGGTATTTCTAAAAATTCAACATGTTTAAGGCCAAGGTTTCCATTCCGTCCATCCCCACTGCAGGTTCGTGCCCGATTCCGCTGGACCCTGCCGAGTTTTGGGTTACAGCCCTCAAGGCCGTTTACGGTCCAAGCCACGTTCTGCTCGGCCTTTCCCCGGACCCGCAGTTCACGAAACCATCCGGTGAGCCCCTCACCACTGGGCCTCTGCTCAGCGGACTAGTGTTCACCTTTGGAGCTGGGCTTTCCCAAAACGATGGTGTGCCAACGATCCAGGTCAAACTCTTGCTTCAGGACCTCAAGATGATCAATGCGGATGGGTCCATGTTTCTGGAATACGACCACAGTCGGCCTGGAACCGAGAGTACTCTCCTCACTTTAGATCCTAATAAGATATTCGACAAATTCACGGAATTTGCTAACCCTGTTAATTGGCCTGGACTCGCCGCAGAACTGGCTTCCAATCCCATTGAATTCTACGAACGGAACATTGCCATGTTCTACCCTGCTGGAATCAATTTTAATTTTAATGTGACGGGAACCACGGGCGGACCTTTGGCCATTGCTTTGAATCAAGAAAAGTTCATCAATACGAGCCCTATTGTCATCAAGTGCGGAAGCTCTCCGCAGTTTCCTCCAATTGAGAATCTGGGATTCCAGCCGGAGTCAGTCGTGGAGTTGGTTCAGGCAAACAACGAGACAGTTGCGGTGGCCAGGATTCAGAAGATTGAAACCATATTGGCTCACATCTTCAACGGACCTGAGGAGAAGTGGTGCGTTGCGATTGCTGAAGGGGAGCTGACCGCAGAATGGATCCGTGAACAAGTGACCAAGTTCTTCAACTTGTAGTCGCTTTGCCTGTATCTTTAATATGTGCCTATTGTGTATTTGCGGATGAGCAAATTCTGTCTAAATTACAATCTGTATAAATTCCGTTTTTTTTGTTTTAAAATAACACTTTTTGGAAATAAAAGCTGTACTGGTATTAGCCTGGATTTGTTTTCTTTGCGTTAGCAAGACGGCGGCAATTGACAGGTTCTGTTGGGTTGCACGGTTAGATTTCCATGCTAAGTTGGTATCAGCTTAACTTTAGGCACTATGCAAGGTTCCAGGCAGGTAACACGTATGCTAGTCCTTCGCCCTCGAGACATATAATAAATACACATAAATTAAAACGTGTTATTCAGTAATATGTTCAGGAATTTAGAACGGACAAACTACACACAGAAACTTCTTGACGCCCATTAGAAAGTTGTTTAAGACTGTCTGAGGAATAACTCTGCAAGTTTTCAGCCAAATCAAACTGATCGCGGCTTGTAACGGACAAACTATACATAGAATCTTCTTGACGTCCATAAGAGAGTTGTTCAGCATGGTCCAAGAAACAGCTGTGCAAAATTTTAGCCAAATCGAACAGATCCTAATATTCCCACTATCAAGTGCATTGTACAAAAAATTTAATAGCCTGCAAATATTTAAAGCAATGGCATACTCAAAATCCGAATACGACTTACGAAATATGAAATCAAAAAATTACAAAACGTTGATACTGTACTATATAGCTTATACGCCTATATACGAGTTCGTTACAGATGGATGAACACTGACTACACGACAGCTTGTTGCTTCAGCGAGTCCATTTCCTCCATGAAGTACTCAATCATTTTGCTGGCTGGCAGTTTGGTCTTGGTCTTGGACACTATTCCATTGTTCACACCGGGCACGATTTGAATCTTCCCATTGTAGCTGTAGGCGGATAATGCTATACCAATGTTCCCTAATGATGAGATTTTGTAAGAGTCAACAGAAATATCAAAAGTTCAAAAATCAACTGGTCATTTACCTTCATGAAATCCAACAAATAACCACGAGGACACAACTATATGATTCAGAAAATTCGATACACAGTGCGACCGTTGTAACAGATGAAGAGTTAAAACGGGTTTAATTAATAACGTTTACTTAGTAATTTTTAAGCATACTTTTTAATCTGGTACCATGAGCTTACCGGGAAGTTGGGCAACAGTGCAGTTACCCCACTATTCGATGATCGAACAATTTCCGACAACATCCACCGAAAAAGACCACCAGGGCGTCAAGAAACTGAAGTGAGTAATTGCAGGGAATTTTATACTGAGGTTTACACGTATCATGAAACTAAAATATAATTGTTACCCCAGTGTAGAGAACGATGACCTCTTCAAATCTTCAACAGATTTCTCGATAGCCTGAATCCTTTGAATATTATCGGAGATGCCAACGGGCAACTTGATGTAACCAATCGTACTAAATAAAAAACAAGCTTACGTTTCATTTCGTTTTTATATTCATAAGCCTTCACTCTGAAACTTATTCCGCAACTTTTCAGGATGTCCGGGAAAAGAAAGCATCGTGACACAAGTAATTTCATCGGGAACGCTGAACCCAGCTTCCATCATGAATTTCCGTGTGGCCGCAGTGAAGTGTTGGAGATATAGCTCTGTTCATCACTCCCTCCAGTTGTTCTTCGGAAACATGCAACGAATTCACGTCTACGCCTTTGTTTAGCAACAACTACGTATGGAGCCGAAAGGAAAAAATCCAATGCACTGCCGATTCGTTGGGGCAAGGATCGAACAAGAGGACGATGATTATTGGGATTCACCTCTATGACATCAATACCGGCTTCCATGTTCACTCTTTGCCCAAAAGTCTAAACATTGCACCATCAAACTTAGATTCTCACAATACCCACCACCCACACCCAAAAAACCAGAACTAAATAGTTTGTTAATCTCCCTAATATTGACTGTGAGATTTGTCGTCAGATTGCAAACCCAAGCTAAATCAGCCTACGAAATGAAATTTGGATTCTATGACCGGCCTACTGATTATTTACGGAGTCCTCGAACCCAGACACTATGAGAATCCGGTTATATTCGAACCAGGCTAGTATTCTCAAGTCTCTATGATTAACGCGAACAAATATAAAATTAAACTACACTAATCCCTGATTCCTTGTCGTGAACTGAATATGGGTTCGGGATTAATAGATATTGTTTCTCTGTATTTGCATAATACCAACCAATTCGAAGGTTGATTTGATGTGTGGAAGACAATGCGTATGAGAACGGGCAATAAATCTTATATTTATTTATACAATTCGTTGATTTAGAAATTGGCGTGAAAATAAAATACAGATAAATAAATCCCGTCATATTGTTCACATAATTCGAATACGAGGGTTGTACCAGAAGTAAAACAAAAATATATTTAAAACCATAAATCGTGGATCTATTTATTTCGAATTTGAAAATATTTTAAATCAATTAGCTTATAATATAACTATGTTTGTAAGCATATGATAACACTTTGCTCATATCAGTTCAAGCTGTCAATAAGCGGTGGGCATCATTATGATAGCTGATGGTGAGAAGTTTGAACAGTTAACTGATACTTCTGGAACTACCCCCATAATGTTGTTAAATAAACTATAATATAAAACCTGGAAATATCATGATTTTGACCACTACTGCCGGGAAACAACGTCCAATTGGGAATTTGAGATTTAAGCTTCTGAGCGGAGTAAGAAGGCCAAACACAAAGCAAAAAAATTCAAAGATAGAACCGCATTTTATCTGAAATCAAGGTTATCTCAAAATACCGGATACCATACTCCGTGTGAATCTGATGCACCATATTCACACGTTTCCTGTCTTGTACATGGAATTATTACCACCTCCATCGCAAGATGCATTCAAATTCTTTTGCATACAGTCAGTCCAAAATGACATTGGATAAAACTGTTAATACCTATAATGATGTCACCACAATTAATAATATCTAGTCTAGATAGGTACTAACGGTTATGCCTTTTATGTTGTCATTACCCTTCATAATTTAAAGGAAATGCATTACCCCGAATGCGACATATTGCTTGTAAAAACTTCAGGAAAAGTCATACATTACAAATGGGCCCGGCGAGCAGTGCTCGCTCCGACCTACGGAAGGGGTCATATTATATTTACCCTGGTAGTGGCCAAGTCATGAATGAATGAATAAGGCGAAGTGAATGTTAAGGGTCTGATATCAGGGCTAATAACTCCGACACAACTCAACGGATTTCGACAAGTGAGGACATTTTGGAAAGCTCACGAGGATGCCAGCAAAGTTGGGACAGGATTTTTTTCAAACAAATGCGTTTGTGAAGCAAACCCACCCACGAACGTTCCGGAAAGTTGAATGGTGTTAAAGCTTAATATTTTCCATTAAACCCTGTTTTGGCTTAGAAAAGGAAGATGAACTCGGGTCTGAGGCAGAGAGACCAAATCATACAGTATTCGCCACCCACTACTCACCATTCGGCTCCAAAGCGTACTCTTTCCTAAATGTTTTTCGCATGCATGTTAGGATCAGAGCCCGAAAACGACCAATGCCCGAAAAGTACTTTAAAATAATCAATTTTTGGGAAATCCAATCTAACCTAACATAATTTAATGAGAATTAATGAACATATTTTGCTTATGTTAGGTTGGAAAAATTATTCATTAAAAATTATTAAAGTTTCGATTTTTTGATAAATTTTTTTGGCTTCAGCAGTCACCTTACCTAACCTAAATTTGCCCAAATGACTACATATAGCATAGATAAATAAGGTTAGGTTATGAAAGAATTAATTCGGAGCTCAGTCTAATTACTACATTAATTCTAAGATATCATTTCGGGCTGTGGTCGTTTTCTCATTTCGCTCAATGAGCGATTTCGGGCTCTGGTCCTAACATACATACTAAAAATACGGGTGGCCCCCCAAAGCGGCTGAGATTCGTACTGGTGAGCCCGGTTCTGAATCTTAATCCCCACGAATGAAATATTGCTGATGTTAATAATAAATAATGAGTCAGTTCTTTCTTCTTACCTTGGCATTTTCTTATTCTAAAATCCATAAGTAGCTTAGGTATATATAGAATACAGCATTAAACCTGATTTAGCATTCTTGTAGAGTGTAATTAAAGTGAAAAAAATTCAACTTTATTACGTGGTCCCGAAAATCTGAATTATTAAACAAATTCATAGCGATATTGATGAACAAATTCATTAATCAGTGTTCGTATTGCTGAAGCTGAGTTAGTTCAACAGAACTAATCCTTGAACGCGGTGACAAAAATTAGTCCTTTTTTTGGTGACAAGAATAGAGAGAAAATTAAGATATCAGAATGTCAGGATGCTTTCAGCGGAAAGTTTGCAAATCCTTTATCTGGTTCACCGATTCGGATCAATATTGCATATATCTCCGTTTGATATGGTTTGGATAAAAGCGCCGAAGAAATTACCTAAACTTGAAGTTTTGGTAAATCCAGGAATGTTTTGGAAAATACCTATTCTTACCTACGTAATGTAACGTACTAAATTATTTCATATTACTAATAGGGAAACCCCTGAGAGGCAGTCAGTTATTCGTCAAATCTACAGACGACATCAAGTCCTACACAAGTTTGCCATGAGCGTGTATGAAAATTATATCTCAATTGAAGCCATTGTTGGCGAATGCATTTCTATCTTCACAGTATATTCCGGAATTCGTTGTTTCCCGGAAATCGGAATAATGTCACCGATTATGTGTGGACCAGTTGTTGGCGTTACAATGCTTGCGATGAAAACATTGTTTGTTCATACAAGCATGTTAACTCAAATGTCAGCTGAGTTTTCTAAGATTCCAGGCACAAATTCATTCAACTCACGAGTTTTTGCAACAAAATTTGACAGATGTTTTCTGAAATCATGTCGGAGCTGGAGCTTGAATGTTGCATTCAGTGGAAATATTATTGTGACCAAAGACACGTTCCCAAGTATTGTACAAGATATTGTTGTTGCCTACATAATTAACTTACTGGTTGCTTTTTAAAATACATATATGTATAGACTAATGGGCCGTAGATTTTACAGTGTTCATCATTTGGACCAATAATGTTGCCTAACCTAACACAACCAGCAGAAGAACTTTGATCACTGTAATTTGTGAATAGTTTATGATTTACATTAAGCAATTTAGTTCACTTAAATATTTAGAACACTCAACGCAAATAAGTAATTTCTTCTAATTAGAAAGCAAGCTTTTCGTGTAATTTATTGTAACTCATTAATAAAATCACTGTCAAATGGTTCCATCCGTATGAAAATTATACGTATCGAAGCAAGGTCAAATACTTGTAATAGATTTTACCATTACCATTTTCAACTAATTTTCTTCAGCATTTGTAACGACCAAACGATTTATAAAAACAAAGGTCACACTTGTTGTCCAAGACATTTTTACTTTCCCAAGAGAAATAAAATTGTGTCATCATAATTAGCAATGGCTACCATTTTAACTGTCCTTTATTAGACCGACTATGTCGGGCTATATGTGATTGAACTTTCCGTCTGTCTGTCCGTATGTCACACTTTTTGCTT
>JAQFYT010002340.1:0-13205 GCA_034694925.1 Ceratophysella denticulata | reverse complement strand
GCTCAGTAATTGAGAATGTAACAGATTATAGAATGTGGTGAAATGTCAAGAGTGAATCTTGAATTCACTCTTGGCGCTTCGAATTGAATATGGATTACACATGGTTATTTGTATATTAGCTTACGTACTAGCGCAGAGTATGTAATAATATTTTTATGGAATAAATGTGTTCAATGGTTTTGAACAATATGTATTTGGTTTATCCTTTTGATACCCAAATATTTGTTTCTTTCCAGTTTGTTTCGGCGGAATTGTTTTGTGCATCAATTTTGGATTACATTTTGACATAATGAACTTTTATTTTTACATTAAACGATATTTTGTAGAGGTGATTTTTTGTACTAGCCAATAATTGTAACCGCGATACTTAGTAACTTTCGATGTTTTGTGCACGCAATGTTTTCTCCTGGCAATGTTCAATGTGCTATGTTAAGTACATGATGTTTAGTAGGGTAATCCAGAGCCCAAAGGGCACGCAGAAGAAACTTGACCGGACCTAACTCGAACAAATCAAAAGCTGACGACTAGGACAAGCCTGAGAAAATCCCACAGTAAGAAAAAAAATCATACAACAAGCCCAGATCACATATTTAGAAACTGTACCCAAAATTTCATTGGGAAACCACACCTACCATAAGAAGACCAATTAAAGCGGTTCTCATATTTGTACGAGTCATAGTCGTCTGATTTTTCTTAATTCGAATTAGGTTTGGTTAAGTTTATTCTGAGTCCCCTTCGGGCACTTAAATAAATAGGACCTAACCAAATTCGAATTAAGAAAAATCCTCAGCGGCCGTTTAGGAAAACCTAACCTAACCAAATACAATCAAACTCACCACAAGTGGCAAGTACAATTTGTAAAAAAACTAAACCAAACACAGTATTCCGTGGTTTGGTGTTTGTTCAGGAGCATATGCATCATATTCGGTATTGCGCACACAATTTAAACATTTGACCTAGTATTGACCTCATTTGACCCAGCTATAGGTCACACAAATCAATCTCTGTGGGACTCAGTGGCTCCTCCATATTTAAATCGATAGGTACTCTACGATCCATGTTTACGCTTTACTTGAAGTCGCTTCTAATAAATTCACACAAATAGGATATTTTTACCCTTGTGACCGCAATATAAGTCGCTCAGCTTTGTAGCACAGCTCAATTTCGCAATTATTTTGAAAGTTCTTAGTCTGTATATGTCCCAAAATTGGTGTCGCTCTAAATTTACATATTTTACCTATTTTTGACCTTTTGTGACCTAGCACAGGTCGCTTAGGTAAATTTAAAGCCGTAGCTCGATAATACATATATTGTGTAGGGCCAATAGCAATACCCACAACGATTTTGGTGCTTGCGGCACGATCTGCAGCGTTTGACCACTTTTACGCCCTGCTATTAAGCACACCCAGTACGAAATTGGAACCATATCTACTATATAATTTGTAGTGTCCGTCCGTATGCTCGCGCAAACCTCAACAGTGGGTAGTGGTAGACAACAGTTTGATACGTCAAATTGTACGTCTCAGTCCCAAGCAGCTAATATGATATTTACGACCAAAATAGTTTGACTCCCGACCCCCCATGTGGCTATTTCGTGTGATAAATCAAAATCTTTGGACTCACAAGAACAATTCCACACCGTATTGTTCATTCAAATATTCTGACACTCTACCCCCCGTGTGGCCAAAAAACTGAAAATGACCGGGACATTATATTTCGTTTAATGCATCAAATTGTGGGTATTCATTAAAGGAACCCAAATGGTTTGACCCCCTGACCTAACAATGACCCAAAAACCCTCAAATGACCATATAAATATTTCAACTGGAAATTGAGGAAAGATACGGGTGATGTAAAGGGATTAGAGACTGAAGAAAGATGCGGGAGGAGTCGAGTTGGAGATTAACTAAAGATACGGAATGAGTCAAGGGATTGGAGATTGTGGAAAGATAGAGGTGAGGTCAGGGGATTGGAGATTCAGGAAAGATACAGATGAAGTCAGATAATTGAAGATAGCATATACTCGGGTAAAGTAAGGCATTTGAGATTGAGGAAAGATACGGGTCGAGTCCAGGGATTTGAGATTGAAGAAAGATACGGGTGGAGTCAATGGATTTCAGATCGAGTAAAGATACAGGAGGAGTCAAGGGATTTGAGATTGAGGAAAGATACCAGTGAAGTCAAAAGATTGGATATAGATTATTGTATTATATGCATAATATTATATAAAAGGAAACATGGGTAGGGTAGTTACGGATGTTCTCACTGGTGAAAAAACTGATGAAAGAGACAGGTAAAGTCAAGGGTTACGAGATGGAGGAAGTGTATGTGTAAAGTCACGGGACAGAGAATTGGTGAATTTGTCATCTCGTCCGTAGGACTGGCTACCATCTAGTAGATACATATACACGTTTCTGATTTAGTGATGTGTATTTTATTATTCCTGGCGCTGGAATATTACAAGTAAAATAATATTTATTCGCTTTCTGTACAGGGGCAACGCGGGCAATTCAATGGAAGCCTATGAAACAGCATTTCAGGCGTACGATTTGAGAAACATTGCGGACACGATGGATTCATGTGTTTCAGTAGCGAAGACCATTTCACCCTATAAGGCACCGCTAAGGAGACCCACACATCTTAGCCGCAAGTAAGTACAGGTTTACCAACAGAGCTGGGTTGTCAAAAATATTCAAGTTAAATATGCGACAGGTGATGTTCTGACTCAAATAAAACCTTACGAAGGTATATACCGTGCAACATGCACATGCAACACGGGATGTGCATGTGCATTTAGCATTGCCCTTTCAATAGCATAGAGACGCTTCATAATTCCATGACAAATCATAACCAGAGATTTAACTCAGAACGGGTTACGCTTGTTAAATGCTAAAACAATGTTAAATTTTCTAAAACATTGCAGGCGGGTGTAAAAAGTATTACAATTTTCGGTTCGGGTACTTTTTACTGCTTGACACCCGCTTGACAAAATTCGCAGTCGGACGCATAGGGTAATATTATTTACGATTCAAATTGGTACTTTTTTGGCCTGACACCCGGTTGACCTCCCACAGGTGGACAGAGGTCACGAGTGTAAAAAGCCAAAACAGTGTCAAATTTTCTAAAAAGTTGCAGCTAGGCGTAGAAAGCAATGCTATTCACGATTTAAGTGCCTACTTTTACTACCTGACACCCAGTTGACCTACAGGTCGACAGAGGTCACATGTTTAAGTTTGTCTGTCCGTATGTAATATTACTCCCTCTAGACGCGTTAGCTTTCTTTTCTCTATCGCATAGCACCAGAATCTTTGCGCGATGAAAAGTTTATGAAAAATAAATGTAAAAAGGAAAAAAACCCTAAATGAAGCAAAATTCATATTTTTCAAGTATGAATATAAGTGCACTGTAGTTAATTTTATTGTAAAACTATCTGGTGCTCCGAAAAGAATCAACTATAAACTTGATAATAGTGATAAATTATGTAGAATTTTCAGCAGATAAAAACTAGTCAACGCATGTCTTAAAATTATATTTAAACCCATCTCAAACCGATGCCATTACAGAAGTACTAACATATCTTTTAGATTAAAACAATGGAAAGCAGTCGGATTTCTATAAAGGCACACTTTTCACAACAAACTGGTACTACACAGTTGTCAGGTGAACTTAAATTTCAGTAATTGGCCACGTGGATAATTGAAAATTTCACGATGCTTCTTTGCATATGGCAGATTCGATTTTTTGCATGGATTTTTCGATCAACGATGGTTTCCCAACAAAGCGCGTACAGTACTGTGGTTGTCAGGGCGACTTTAACACTTTAGTAGTTGGCCATGCAAAGTATTCAAATTTTTAACGCGGGTTGAGTACGCAATAAAGGTGATTATGAATGAGTCCGGATACCTACAGAGTGCAGTGATCCTGTTGTCAGGGTTACCTAAATTTTGGTAAATTTTCTATTAATCAATATAATTGCAGGTTGCAGTAAAGTCCAACGAATTTTTCCAACAAAGTATGTGTATTACGGTGTAGTGATTAGTTTTGAAGACCTCTTGCTTAAGCGAGGGTATCAGCTAGTTTATGATAATGATAAGAATCACTATAATTCCATACATGATAAATTATTCGAAGAAATTAAAATTTTTTGTTTATTTATTCTATATAGTTCAAATTTAACATGTGGTAGTTACTAAGGACTTACCGGAGCTGGGCTAGTTCTGTGGTTAAAATCAATTTGACGATAGACCAGTTCTTAAGATCACATTAGAGAAGTTGCTAAACGCGACGTAAAGTGGGCGACTCTCGTGATCACTCCAAAATCAATTTAAGTTGTCCCAAGAAGAGACTCATTACTAGATTTTGAAGGACGCAGTTGTTTGCGGCTCAGGCACGTGCAGATAGAGAGTTGATCAGTGATTGATCTTTGGCGACTATCTTTTGCCGTGAGGAAATTAGTGTGAGTACTTGCAGGGCAAACTGGCACCGAGAGATATCACAAGTCTTCTCTCCGGCTTCCAAAGGGCACTCGGTGGAGGCCTGATGACTTAAAGCTGATGTGGCACCTAGCGTGCTGGGAGCCCATATGCCCGTCTTTCATGATGCTTTTGCCGAGTGCCCTTGGGTGCGCGCTTGGCGCCGTTGGCCGTGGCGCGCCAAATTTTAACCTATAAACATTGGGTTTTTTGAATATTTTAAAAAAAAATCTGTTTCAAATAATTTTAATTGCGCACTACTTATATCATTTTAATCATATTAATATTAAGTATATTAGTGCTGCGAGTTTCAACCTAATCCATCCGCGACGGACGGACGGACAGACAGACGGACGGAGGGACAGACAGGGGCATCCCAGTAGATCTTCTGGTCTAAAAAATTTCCACTAGAATTGATTTGGGTTAATTGAAAGTTGAATAATTTTTATAACATCATCTGTTTCTTTGTACTTTGACAATATTTTTATAGGAAAAGATCTTCCGAAGGACTGGATCTGCCGAACTGCATGCTGACTTCGGCCTGATTTCATGAATAATCTGTATTTTCGAAAAAATATTTGTAAGATAATAAATGCACTATTCATGTAAAGATTTATTGTGACATAGTGAGACCATAATTTTGTTACCTGGATTTCATGAACGATTTCTACTGTATTGATAGGATTGATAAGAATGAGATTGAATACTGTTTACGCTGTTAAGAAAACCTGTGAATAGCGAAAGTAAGGTTAAAAGGTTTGATTTTAGTTATGTTAGGGGTGAAGTATTTTCCTTTGTTTAGGGTACTTGTATAGTGATTCCCGTGTTAAAGCAAAAAGCGGTCAATTTGGCCTCTTTTTATTTTTGATGACGTCAAAATTGCTACATCAGGCACATTCATCAAAGTTCAACCTTTAAAAGTAGAAACCTTTTGTTTTGACTTTGATAGCGATCTTCCGACCTAAGCTTCGGAATTTGCACCAGGTCAAGCGACTCTCAGACCCTAGCTGCAAACTTGTCACAACCTTGAGCGACCTGCTGACACATCTGGCGCACTTGTCTCAACCTTGAGCGACCCTCTGACCCCAGCTGAGCGCAGGTTAGGCTAGGTATTGGGAAGGGTCCATAAATGTTGAAGCAAGAAGAATATTCGCGAAATATATTCGTGAAATACATTTGGTAATCGACTGGATTATACAATATTCGCGGGAGATTCGCGGAATTTACTCAAATATTTTCTAAAATCTATAGAGATCTTAAAAACCGGATCATTTCCTCATATTGTGACGGCGTGAAAATTCGCCGTCATTTAATCTTGAATTCAGACTTCAATTAATATTACTCATTTAATTATAATTCATGGGTTAGCGAAAAATTACAGAGTTTCTGGGATTTTGCAGTCAGGATAAGTGGTTTTCTGTGGAGCAGTCCTGGGAACTTCCGTTAATAATGATAAGAAGTCCTTAAGAAATAGCATGTAAAGGCATTACAGGCATGATGTATCCTTGCTTAGTATGGAGCGGATGTCCATGCAAAACCTCGAAAACACTTGTTTAAGTATTAGTCTGTGTGGATACTCTTAACTAGTGTCACTTCGTAGCTGACTAAGAGATTAGTATTTAATGTAATTTTGAAAACTAAAAGTAGAAACAGTCCAATGTACGATACACTCCTGAAAAGACACAGTCTGCCATAAGTCTTACCATTGTAAACACCAACTAAGAAAACTCATCCTGACAATTATTCAATAAAACCAAGTCCGAATTATTCTAGGACAAAGAATGCATTTTAATACATATTCTTTTCAAAAAGTTTCTTGTCAAAAATCTACATATTCATTTTAACAATAATTTACACACAATAATTAAATAACAATAAATTTAGCAAGCTACATGGTGCCAGACAGGGAGTGACAAATAACTATTGTTACAACAAAAATTATTCGAACACGAAAGTAACATTCTTTTCTGGTGTTGTGTACTTGGACCAGAAAGTGAACTACCATTTAGGACTAAAAACAATAGCGAGCAAACTCAACAAACAAAAGTACTAGTGCTGGCACTTATTCACAAACGTGCGAAAATAAGAAGGTGCGGAACTACCTATTTAAACCGAGCGGCAACTAGGATGGGCCTGGATTAATTACGCGACGAAACCGTATGAATTGGACTGAACAACTATATACAACTCTTGACCACAAGGGCCCATTTAATCCTTCACCGGTACGAGAACCTGACATGTACATGACATGCTGAACTCTGCTACAAGCCACGTAAACCATCAGATAAGAGCATAATTCATTATATAACTTAATGTTGCGATACGTGAACGAAATCGCTAATACCGTACAAAGGCAATTAGCACCAAATGAAATTCTTTTAGAACACGAAATCGTAAAACTATGTACTAAGAAGCTACCCCTATGGTATCAACTCAAATTAGAGAAGGTAAATAACTAGAATCAATTAACGAATGTAGTAACGTTGTTTTATCAAGTAGCGGTTCATATTTATTCGGCAACATTAACGAAAGATAAGACGCAACGTATCAAATGCTTTAACTGTGGAAAATTAGGATCACACAAGGCAATAAACTGTAGAGCTTTAAAAAACAATCTGAAAATAAAATAAATAAAAATAAAGTTTCTCAAAGATTAGAAGTGGATGAAACGAACGACAGTTGAAAATCCAAGCATAGATAACGAGAAAGAGTCTTGTATTTTGGATAAGGAATTTGATACTTATTCGGAAAGCAAAAAAAAACTATTCTCTAAATTAGAAGTCGAGGAGACGGTTTCTTAACCACTTGCCTCCCGTGTTAGGATACTCATGACAACGCTGCAGAGTCCAAACAATAACCAATGCACCGTACCAAAAAGCCCGACATTCCATACCAATATCAAACAAAGCAGACCGTTGTGTAAATTCATAAACAAACCCGTCAGCCCAGTATACTTTTCAGTATATTTATTTTTGGCAAATTGTTATATATGATTTTGTTAAGTCCATATTGGATCCAATTAATATCAATGACAAATACATGAACTATTAACATAACTAAAGCAATTATTATCATATGATTCACGTATCATCCTTACGATATAAACACGAAAAATGCTTCAAGTCTAAATCACATTCAAAGTCATATGGCAAAAAGGCAAAATAAACGAAAACCGCCAACAGTAGTCAATATTATTCACTTTCAACATTTTAACCGGAATATATTTATATATAGCAATACTCAACTGAGACAACCTTTACAAAAACCTGAATAAATTAAATAAACAGTAACCAATATATGGAATAGTCTTTATCCGAAGGACTGAGATTGAGAATAACTTGGGCTTTCTGGGTAGGAGCTGAATTGTTCCAGAGAATTAGAATTTAATAAATTCGAGTTTTCACGACGGTGATTGACTTCAGTCTCTAAAGTTTTTTTTTAGGTTTTCGTCGTTGTATTTCGCAAAACATGAGTTTGGACCTTCAATGCAGACTCGTTTTTTACACGTAGTGCACTGAAACGGGGTACCCCTGCGTTTGCCTGTCCTTCTGCACTGGTGACAGTCCGAATTTTTTGCTTTCCCGTTAGGCTTAAGAACTTTTACCGGAAGGTGATTGGTAGTGTTTTGACTTGGTTTTGGAGCTAGTACTGGGCGATCCCTCATAAACATTCTACAAAACGACTACAGTATCTCCTATCATCTAAAATAAACAGACTTTGTAAGAAATATAATTGTTTCTGATGCCGTACTAGTAGTCGTGTATTTATCCTTTATTAGGCAACGCTCGTTCTTTATTCAATTTTATCTTCGTTTGTAAGATTTATGCTCGCTTCTGCTGTCGTATTCATGGGTCATCCCAGTAGAACTTTTAGACCAGAAGGTATACTAGGATGCCCCTGTCCGTCTGTCTGTCTGTCCGTCTGTCTGTGGCCGAAAATTATGTATATATGTTAAAACTCGCAGCAATGTAGATACGTTAAAGAGAAATTCATAAAACATCCTAGCGCTTCAAACAAGAATATCATATATTACAAACTTCTCTGAACAACTACAGTATATGTTGGTACTTAAACAGGGTACATTTGTAAGAAATATAATCGCTTCTAGTGCTTAATACAAGATATATTTCATCTCATAAACATTCTACAAAACGACTACAGTATCTCCTATCATCTAAAATAAACACTTTGTAAGAATTATAATTGTTTCTGATGCTGTACTAGTAGTCGTGTATTTATCCTTAATTAGGCAACGCTCGTTCTTTATTCAATTATATCTACGTTTGTAAGATTTATGCTCGCTTCTGCTGTCGTATTCATAAAATCGTGTCCCTTGACTTCACCCGTCTCTTTCCTCAATCACCTATCCATTAGCTTTATCCGACTCTTTCCTCAATCTTCTGTCCCTTGCCATCAAACATCTCTTTTCTTACTATCGTGCCATTTACCCTCAAACGTCTCTTTCCTCATTGTCCTGTCCCTTTACCTTACCGATATCTTTCTTTAATATGTAGTGCTATTAAAAAAGCTGTACATTTCGTCGGCCTCCTAGCCCTTGAGTTCACCCACATATTTCTGCAATCTTCTGTCCCCTCACATCACTCGATTTTTTTCTCAATCCCTATTCCAGTGACTTCACGCATATTTCCTCATGTTTCAAACAAAAAACATTTTATGGCTCTTGAAATTCCCTGGGGTCAAATAGTTTAAATAAGCAATACAGCGTTGAGTTCCTAAAATAAATCCAAACATTTTGATGTATTCTGTATTTTACGAAAAATCAATTTTTTGACTATTTTCAGTTTTTTTGCCAAACAGGTTGTAGGAGGTCAAAATAATTAAACGAGAAATTCGGTTTTGAATTGCTTGCGTGACCAAAGGCTTTTGATTTATCACATGAAATAATAATTTTTCGGTCATTTATCATTTTTGGCCACATCGAGGGTCAAGACATTTGGGCCGTAGATGTATTGTTAAATGCGCAGGTCTCAAACGAACAATTTGAAGTATCAAACCGATTTATATGAACACAAACAGACAGGCGGACGGACGCACTAAAGTAAAGTTAGATTTCACCCTTTGGAGTTTCGTAGAACTATCATAGCAAATATATCCCTGTTAATTTTACAAGATATAATTATCAATCATACTCTCATCGATTTTCCTGATATACATAGTATTTACAAATATAATTGAAATACGATATTCTATTTATTGCATCATGTCGATTTTCCACAGTCTCCATGTCTCTAGGAGCCCCCGTAGTACCTGATTTCAAGTCCTAAATTTCAGGCAATAATATTCAATTGTTCAATTAAAACAGATTTGACACAATATGCTCTGATTTTATTTATATTCGTTATGGAATTTTTCTAATTTTGAATTTTGTAGCTAAATATAACTTTTTAAAATTATATATGCGTTATTTTAAGAATGTAATCCGTATAAACAATTACTTCACCGCAGCTTCCGACTAATTGTCCAGCACTAAAATTTCCGCCAGTGTTTACAATAAATACTTGCTCCAATTTAATTCCACATCCTTCTACTGTATCCGTAAGCTTCCAAGGGCATCTGGTGTATCCGGTAGAGTATCTAATCCATCTCTCGACATTTGTGATTCCTTCATCCACTTCGAGTGATGTGATATTAAATTTTCGACGCATTTCTATACAGAGCTCGTTATACACATGGTTAAGTTTTAACCCGTGCTCATCTTCTTCCCTTGAAAAAAAGTCAATTCCAATAGGTTGGAGATAATAGTAGTAGTTGAAACCTGCGAGAGTACCGGAATCCTTAGCTAGTTGGTATTTTCCTACCGGAAGGAACTCATCGAATCGTTTACAAAAATTTAAACCCGGAATCTTCACAGGCTTGATAACATTAGTATATACTCTATACTCTGCACACCTGCCGATGAGTTGGTAAAACCGGGTGTTGTATTGTGCTTCAGTTGACACTTCAATGGTGGCATTCTTCTTTAGGTCCCACACTGCTGGATTCACTTCAGTCCAGTATTGCTTAGTTATGTTACTTGGGCTCAGGACGAATCCAAAGTTATGATCCAATCCCCGGACTAAATTTGCGACATTTAACCCTAACCTGTGCAATAGGGATGGTTTGAACTTTCCAACATCTGTACCAAACTTGATGTTTAGAGTACATGCCATAACCCCAAATTCATTTTTTCTGTTGTCACAGTCCTTGTTGTCGAGGTATTGCCAGTGATCGGTAGGAATGCAGTAAGTAGTTGACGTAAAAGTGGCATCAAAAACGGGTTTTGGTATAATTTCTACATCTCCACATGTTTGTACTTTCTCGTATATTCTGGATACGCTATACTTGGGAACTAGTTGTTTGTATTTCCACGATTCCGAAGTTGTGACACTATCAATGGATATAACGTTCTCAACATCTTCGCTCCCAACAACATTTTTGCTTTTTTTATTGTAAAGATCAGTAATAAATTGGTAAATATTTCCGGGGCTTATTCCTTTCATATATGCATCTTCCTCCCATTTCTCCTTATTTGATCCTAATTTAGATTTTCCTTCGCAAGTTAAATCACCTGCGCCATGGCGATTATCACAGTACTCCAGAACTCTGTAAACTTCTTGCCTTGTACAGAACAACTGTGGAGTCTTACAACATGTTCCATAGTCTGCAATATAAAAAGAACAAGAGCTGAACCGGGTACATATAAACACAAATATATAAACACAAACATATATACACAAAAATATTGTAATATAATTTAAAGAATCTTAAAAATGTTAAAAACCTGCTTTATGGCACCTTGGGAGCCTTTTAAGAAACAAATCACTGCTTTAAACAATACTATAACATCCTAATTACATCTATCAACATGTAACTCATCTTTACTTACTTAATCATAGCCTTTTAAGAAATAAAGCACTGCTTTAAATAATACTTTTTGAGGGGATATGAGAGAGAATCGCGCTGTGCGGAGACCAGGAGTCTTTGAGTTTAGAATGGTAAAATCCTTATTTCGAGTATGTTTTAGTTGCTTTTATAGAATACGAAGAGTTCACATTTCAGGTAATTAGCATGAAAGATATCTATGGTCACCTGCTTAACATAAAATTTCTAAATATAATTTTAATTGGTTAGAATGCTTAAGGTAAATAGGTTACTCTAATGAGGCTAAATTTGGATAAAAAGTAAAAATACATGAGATTCTGAACTTCATTACATCACATATACATCTTAAAGCAAATACAGCATCTCACCTAATTACCTAATCAGGGTCTTAAAAGACACCCAGTTGCGCTTCATACAAGCAGAATACACAATAGCAGGTAATACTTTAGAAATTGCAAAATTCTCATTGAAATAAATAACCATAATGCCAAATGTAATGACAAACTCCCAGAATGCCAAATGCTATAATGCCAAATGTAATGAAGTACTCTCATAATGCTAAATTTATGTCAAGGACATATTCCCAGTAGCCTTATGCTCCCAAGATGCCGTTTTTTAGATCAGAATAACTACTGGGTTGCCCCTGTCTCTCCGTCTGTCCTTCCGCCGCCGAAACATATGTAAATAGGTTAAAACTGGCAGCAATATAATTGCGTTAGAAAGTCATCTTAGTGATCCCACTAGAAGCAGTTGAAGCATATATTATTCTAAGAAGTCACATACTGTAATATTCTAGTCAATATCATCCTCTCAGTAGCCTGCTGGTCCCAAGGTGCCGTAAGGCAGGTTTTTTTTGGAATATAGGGTTTACTTGGATGATCTTGTCTGACTGTCCGTCAGTCTGTCCGTCAGTATGTCCGTCTGTATATCTGTCTTTCGTAGAAAATTATACAAATAGGGTAAAACTGGCAGCAAGTTTATTACGTTGGAAAGTCATTTTAGTGATTTAAATAGAAGCACATGAAAGCCGATAATATTTTAAAGAGTCATCAAGCTCTCAGAAATGCAAATCGAAGGCAAAATCATTACTTAAAAGCTTATTAAAACATATTGGAAAGTCATCTTTTGATTCCAAATAGAGGTAAATGGAAGCACATGCTTTGCCAAAAAATCTATAAGGCTAACCTTTTGTCAATGTCATCATCCCAGTAGCCTTCTGGTCCCAAGGTGCCGTAAGGCAGGTTTTTTGACCAGAAGTTCTACTGGGTTGGTTCAATAATTAAATCAGCAAACGAACAACCTTCTCGGTACAAGTTGCCATGAAATTCTGAATTCAAAGAGCAAGGGGCCAAATGCTTTTTTGTATTGCGTACCTAAATGTGTTGAAATCAAACGTATATCTACCTAAAATTACAAAATAGTCGTACCTGGTTCTTTGAAGGAGACTGTTGTTTGAACAATCACAAGAGTAAGGAAACCGACAGCTGTTCCCATTTTCTTTTTGGTCACTCTACACACCGCCGAACAAACTAAGAATTACAGCTGTTGCGCATTTGTATTGTCATCAACTTTCCTTTACCAGTATCGGATACTATGTCTCACTGCGTGCAATGTAGTGTATCACATTTTAATTTGCTTTATTAAAAGTGCTGTACAGCTGCTGATGACCATAACGGGGTATGAAGAAAATACAACAGTTCTGTAGAAGGGTGCCTTGCAACGTTCATTGTATCGTTTTAGACGAAAGTCTACTGAGAAGGCCCTGTCCGTCCGCTTGATTGATTGATTGATTGATTGAGCTTTTATTATAGTGTCTTAATAAGATCAGCATTCTAAGTACAAGTACAAAGA
>JAQFYT010002339.1:0-13206 GCA_034694925.1 Ceratophysella denticulata | reverse complement strand
ACGGAAGGGCAGCTTATAGTTGAGCAACAGTGAGCTATCTATGCGGCTATTAGCCGCAACGTGCTAAAGACCCTTAACTAAAAACATATTTCTTCAAAATACGCTTTTCTACGTATTACAGAACCCCTGTACCTAGTAAATCCGTACTACACAAAAAACTGAAGAGTCCACGACCACAACCGCCACCGAAGAAAAACCCGAATTTTAGTAGCCTATCTCTCCATCCTCAAAAATTCCGTGTACCGCTCGATGCTGGACCAGCCTGGAGTCTGAATGGAGCTACGAATCCAAAACGAGCTGAAAATCCCAAATCGAAAATTCCACTTGATAAAACCAAAGCTAAATCAGCATCAGAATCCGGTTGCAATACAAGCAGACCCTGTGCCAGCGGTGAACCAGGAAATCAGGGAATTACTTCCTGTCGAATTCAACCCCGTGGAAATTACAAGGATGGAGCTGATTTAATTTTCCCTGAAAATCAGAGATTTGCAATACAGACTCGACTCTCCGAGACCATGACCTATTTACGAATGACATTTTCTCACGATGGCAAACTTCTGGCTGCGG
The DNA here is from genome assembly GCA_034694925.1 of Ceratophysella denticulata. Classification (NCBI taxonomy): domain Eukaryota; kingdom Metazoa; phylum Arthropoda; class Collembola; order Poduromorpha; family Hypogastruridae; genus Ceratophysella; species Ceratophysella denticulata. Next base: position 12,639 of record JAQFYT010002339.1, on the reverse strand, counting down.
GTGGGACGGATAGTCCGCTTGTTATTTACAAAACTGTGTCAATACTGGAAAATCTTAAGATTCACAAGGATTCCAGGAGGATAACTGCTATAGATTTTCCTGTTTGTTCTAATTCAACGAATTTGGTAAGGCTAAGCAAATACAAATATTTATCTATTGTTAGTTAAGAGTGTTCTTGTATTCTGAATTTTTGCCGTAATTCCGCCAAAATTCATAATACAAGAAAAGCCAATTTAAATTTTTAATGTTTATACGATTATACGCTACTTTCAGCTCCTAGCTTCCACCAACGGAAAAACGGAAATAATTAATTGGAAAACCGGAAATGAAATTCTCTCGTTTAAATTCACGTCCAAGTTTACGGAACACGTTCATTCCCAGTTCTATTACATGGACACTTTCATTCTGCAGCCTGAAGATAAGATGCTGTCCCTCTATTCCTTCCGTGGAAACTTACATCTGAAAGCGGGCAGTTTTCCGCTTAATTTCCAGAAAATTACGGCTATAGCTGCACCCAATAAATTCTATTCAAGTTAGTGCTGAAATATCGAGTATTTAGCATAGCATGCCAAATTCCAGGTTTGCTTGTTAATTAATTGCAGGTTCGATACTATGTGCTGGCTCAAACAAGTGCATTCAGTTATTTGATGCAGCCTCTGAGAAAGTTAGCCTGACCATACCGAACGGTCACACGAAGAGCATTTTTTCTATTCGGCTGAACGAGACGCCCAAAGCATCTCAGGCCACTTCGCTCTGTGACATTTTCCTGACCGCTGCCAACTCAGTGACGGATCCAATTAAGCTTTGGGATCTCAGATCTGCCAGGTAATTCAGTACGATAGTACGATTATTACACCTTTGTGTTTCAAATATTAACATTCCTAATTGTTTTTTACCGTTTATATGAACGGCAAGCTGCTGAATTACATTTATTTATTTTCAGATGTATCACACGAATTGCAGACCTGAATGTTAAAGCGTTTGTACCCAACTCCAGACCGGCATTATCTCCTTGCGGACGTTACATAGCGTCAGGATTTGAAGAAAATACGGTAAAAATTAACAGGCTAGCACTACGAGATATGGTCAAAAATTCAAAACCTTAAACTTTCACGCAGATTGTCCTGTACGATATACGTAAAATCAACTCTAGAGTAAATACCCTGAAAGGTCTCCAGACGCAAATCCTGGACCTGGATTTCGACAAGCATTCCCCTATGCTCTGGGCTGGATCTCGGAACGGAAAATTATGGAATTTCAATACACAATAAAATAAACCGCGCTGAATTACCGTTAAAGTCATAATACAAAATGTAAGTTAATGCTTCAAATACCCACTACCAACCCTCTCGTTTTGTTTAAACGTTCTGTAAAAATAAAAAATTTACAAAAAAATTTCGTGTACCTTGGTCTACAGTAATTTGAATCATTTTATTGACAATAAAATGTTTTTTTACTTCTTTACTACACACACAACGCTACACTAGTACACAGAGTGTGACCGCGGAACATACGATCTTCCATTCCGATCCATTAATTCACCTTATTCATCTAATAATAAATTACATCCTTCACATTAAAATATTATGACGATCAGAGTTATGAATAATTCATACTTTAATTATACATTTTACTTTTATAATAATTTCTTTCACGTTTTTGTCGATACGCATAATTTTCTATTATGCTCTAACATATAATTTGTATTCTTGATTTTTCTTTCTTAATTTTTTCCTTATGAGCTAAAGAAACATCACATATAGAGAACATATCGGGAACAAGGTTCTGTGTTCTGGCTTACATATAATCCTGGCCTTGGCTCAGTTTTATAAACGAACCTAAATTCAATATATGAGCCGGTTCGGTTATAACATAACTGAGCCAGGGTTATACGTTAAACCTGAGCCGTAACAAACGTGTATACTTTTACAAGTGGACTTGGAGTCGAAGTCTTATTGAAGGGTTCCCTATTTACACACACGGAGCCATACTTAAGGGCTAATTACTAGATATTTAGTTATACCTTGATTATACCGTATCTCTGAAGCCGAATTCGGTAGCGGTACATCTCGTTCCGGTCGTTTCGTTTCGGAACTATTCTCTTTAAGCTGGTATTACGCACGAATTTCGAGTTTTCTTCGAATTTCGAGATCTTCAAAGGCCAGGAATAGTCAAAGGTCAAATGACTAAAAACGAGCTGTCCTGAATCGAAAGGACCAAGACGAAAACGGTTCTACAATATACGTTATAAGATTCTTTTTGAAGCCTGCGGTTCGTGCTGGTACATTTATAACATAGGTATTTAATTAATATAACACAATAATTTTCCTTTTAATTATATACGCTACGTTGAGTTCAAATTGTCTCAAATCAGGATCATCCACAACACTACAAGGACTAACCGTAGACGTAATATCACACGATACACGGTAAACGATTCTACCGACAAAACTATAATACCATACCTAATTATACAGTAATACAACAGAATAATGCAAGAATAAGGCCTAACTACGAATCAATGATAAGAATATAGCGACAATATTTTAGTTTTATTAATAATGATAATGAAATGAGTGTAGAAAATGACTACATTATACGAAGTTAACGTTAACGCCTAAAAACGAGAAAACTGGAGAAATTACATCAGAATCTCAGCAAAAAACTTGAAGATGACCTGATTTCCAGAGAGACTGGCAAGAACTCTACCACAGTGACGACGTTTTTTGTAGATATACGTTGCGGCTTGTAAATAAACCTGGCACAGTTATAACCGTGACGGTACCGATATAATATGCGTGAAACTGCATTAACCATTTCTGTATTCGCGGCACGGTTATAACTTTGCCAGGTTCATATACATAGAAGCCGTAACATAATATGCATATATCACCAGAGTGCTGAAGCTAATTAGGTTAAGGCTATCTTCATATTTTGAATTTTAGTAGTATTTCGTAATATTGGCCCACCAAAAACAGTCAAAATTCCAAATATGACAACACCCTTAACTTATATCTCTTCGTAAATCTCACTCGTACTGACAAGGCGTCATGTCAGTCAGTACTTTAAAAAATACGGTTCATCGGAAAACGACAAAAAGTGTTATGACTGGATACTTGGAAATTCATGTAAGAACAACAGTAAGTATACATTTTGGAATTATGGGTCATTCCAGAGATAATACTTATTGGACAATTTAAATTCCCAGCCGGTCCAACAAAATAAAATACAATTACAAAAGAAAGTTTTACCTCCTTCACTTCGATAAGGTGTTATTGGTTAGATTTGCATTATTACACTTGGTTAAAAGGTAAATAATACTTTCTTTTTCAGTTATGTTACAAAAAAATAGGTTTTATAGCAATTACAATTAGAACTGGTATCTGGTATATGGACTCAATACTCAATCTTCAATCCAATGGTACTATTTGGAGTGCTGAGAGTTTAGAGAATGGCTGGATCGGATGAAATCAACGGAGCCATTGTCTGGGATGAAGCTTGACCAAGTGACCGTGTGGGATTCTCGAGATCAATGTGATCTGATGAGTCCGAACCACCTTGACGCCTCACTCTGGCGACTTTACGCTCTGGCATCAAGAGAGCCACGGCAATGGCCAATACTACCATCAATGATCCAAATACAAAGGGTGGACCGGGCATGATTTGCAGCCAGAAACCCTGCAAATAAACATTACTATATTATATCAGGTCCCGTTGAATACTATTTACGGCAAAGCTTTTGCAAGGCGTACCTGATCTTGAATTCGCTTGGGCAAAACTTCCACAGTTGAATTAGCACCGCTCTTGTTATGAGTTGTCCCTTCCATGCCTGGTTGCTGATTGAGGTCCACGTCAAACAAATAGAATATTACGCCAAAAACGGCAGGTCCAACACCATTACAAAGTCCACGCATCCCTGTTATCATCCCTTGAGCCAAACCTAGCGAAAAATGAAAAAGATCATTTGAGTACCTACTCAGAATTGTATAAGTTAACAAGATCTTTCAAATGGTAATATAGAATTATTATTTACCTTGTTTGTCCGGATCAGCATTGGTGGAAACAAAAGCGGAAATGGCCGGGTATGTGATGCTTGACATGGCAGCTAGAATACCAGCAGTCCACATCATCCTGAAATAAAAAAAAATACGGTCACATTCAAATTGTAACTCGCACCCCGGAACTTGTAGTATTATTGCTGCGACAAAAATTCGAATAACTCACCAGCGCTGAGATCCAAAGCCATACCAGGCCAATTGAACCATTTCAAAGAGAAGCCCAATCACAATCGTTCGTCGCGGTCCTACATTCTTCATGAGTAGCCCCAAAACCGCTGTCTGAGCCACAACAGACATGATCCCAACCATTCCAATGAACGTGGCCACTTCCTCTCGTGTAAACCCAACCACCAGTTGGAGATAGACGAAGAAGCAGGAGTACTGTCCAGCCTAAATCAATATAAGCCGAATATTTAGTATAAAGTACAGATGCTTAACAAGCTACACAAACTTAGGTATAAGTAAAGTCTGCGCTATACCTCACACCGACAGTACTAGAACTTCCAAAATACTGCCTGAACCTGCACTTAACTTATCTCTAACACGTAAGGGTCAGGCAGCATAATATATGCCATGGGTTCTGACACTGTCGGGGAAGGCAAAGGCACACCTTCTAAGGAAACTAAAAACTTACTTCAGGTAGGTACGAGAGAAAAACCGCGACACAGAGCAGAAGAATAGTTTTATCTTTCCCAATTTGACGAAGTGCGGCAAAGGGATCGGCCTGTTCCCAAGCTAGCGGTGCCCAGGCAGATACCCTCAGTTTCTGTGGTAAAGACTCGGGAACAGCTACGAGGACGAATAGAACGTCGAGTGCGGCAATGGCAGTGGCAAGAGCCACAACTGTTTCCATCCCATAGTGGGACTCCACATAAGCACCGAGGGCTGGTGAGGTCACTAGCGACGCAGCAAAGGTCGCGGACACTAGCCCGTATGCTGCTGATCTCTCTTCTTCTCCTGAAAATCATCAAAAAACGTTAGCATTCGAACAATTCGCTCGATTTAATTTCAAGAAATGAACGAAACTGTCTACAGTTAGAGACAATTTGGCAAGCCAGGCCTATAATTGGATTATTCATAGAATTTGGCAATACAAAATATGTGCTCTATATAAGCCCGAACACAAATCATATACGCCATACAATTCGAATCCCTCACGTTCAACGTTTGGCTCATTTAGATAAAGCATTTGTAACCAAGACATATTTTCCAGAATAAAAGCTCCAGTTTCGACTTTCTCCATGCTCAGTGTACTGGCTAATAGCTACTTTCTCTTGGCCCAATTCCAATAAATGTCTTGCAGAGGTCTACCTCTAATCCTGAACTCCCATTCTTCTATCTTCACTGAACGGTGCACAAAGTTGAGACGTTTTTATTGGTACTTTACTGTTAAGAAAATTCTCAACTTTTGAATTTTGTCGGTCTCTCATAGTGTTAGCCAGAATGAGATACCACGAGTACTTCAAAATACGAGAACATCCTTACAAGGGAAAAACGAAGTCAGGAGGACAATATTTTTTAATGTTCCCATTTTACACTCCAACAATTTAGAGGCATCCTTACAAGCAAGGACAACCTTGTAAGTTGGGAGAAAGCCGTGAGAAAGCTTTTTTTTGCTTTACCTGGTGTAACATCAGCCACATAGGCAAAGACGACGGAAAAGGTCACAGCAAAAACACCCGAGATCGAGATCATAGCAAAATACCACCATGTATTCAGCTGCATCAGGGGTATTGGAGCACAGGTGAAGAAAACTGTGAGGACGAGAAACAACTTCCGACCCCATACGTCCGATAAAGCCCCGATCAACGGTGCACTCAAAAATGACAATAGCCCCTGGAAATTAAAATATACGGTTATTTTTATTAGGCACAAAACGAAGGCAGCGTTAAATGCTCAGCCCAATACCATGCATAATTGTATTTCTTACCTTGATGCCTACAATCAGTCCATTCATAAGAAAAGTGTGACTTGGGAAAGTAACATTCAGTACCTGAAATTCAAATCAAAATATAACGTTTAAAATTAACTGTAAAAATACATAAAATTCGGATGAATTAGTAAATTAACATTTCATATTAATTTAATTATTTACTCACAGTTATCATGGGGGTTGTAAGGAGTCCCCAAGCAAAGAACTCGAGAAATATAATGACCAGTGCATGGTTGACTGATGGTTCACCGATTCCGGAACCCTGAAAACCAAAAAAAAACATATTTAATTACTTAATTGCAAACGAAGAATCCATATTTTCCTCTAAATTATTATAGAAATAGATAGTATTATTGGTTAAGTTACTGACATAAGACCAACTCCAAGGCATTCCGCTTCAGTATTATTAGTTACACACACACAATAATTACACCAGTCAGTCGAGCGAGTCACCCCAAGACCCAAAATACAATAAACACATACAGAGTTTTACATTCTAATTCTGTACAAGTACAATGCACTATGTAGCAAAGTGAATTGATCTAATTGACATGTCCACAATAATTGTCCAGTTCTTTCCAGCAAGCTCTTATCACTCAAGGAAAGGACTCATAAAATAATCTTCATTTCTGACGACCAGACCTTCTTCTGCAGAACAACTGTAAATTATTTCACTGTGTACCCCACCACGATAGGTACAAAATTACAAGTATTCGTATCAACTCCGCGTATACAAACACTTGCTATAAGAAACATATTATGCAATAAACTGTATCTGTCTTGGAATTATTTTTTTTGGACTATGCTCTGTACAGAACTTAGCTTAGTCTAAGTCTAGCCCTAGCGTTGCGTCTTAATTCTTTCCAGTATGTACTGGTCCAGTCTCTATGAATTAACTTGGCACTTTGACTTTTTCCGTAATTATAAACGTAATTACAGGCTATGAAGCTCTTGTGAATCTAGCACACTCTGAATATTGATTATTTAACTATTTCGTGTGAAATTAAATACAAAATAATTGAATATCACAACGGTAAAAATCTCTGAGAACCAGGTACAAAGCTAGACATGTAGGAATAAGTATTTAATAAATTTCCACAGCTTTATTCAATGGGCTATTGAAAAAAGAAACCGTTGGAAAACGTGAAAGTCACAAAAATAGGGTTTTCCTCAGCTCACTCCGGAGGTTGAGGCTGAACTGAAGTAAAAGGAAACCAGGCCATGGCAGGGCATGGAGAAAAGAAAGGTCTGCCTGCTCGTTGCTCGTGTACCTTAGTATAATGCCTCGCTTGGTGCACTACAGAAGCTTCGGAGTATCACCATTGTAATGTGCGATCAACCTTTCACCGTCAGGTTAGGAACTCATGACATATGGCCTGGCCTTAAAAATGTCGGAAGAAGTGACCCGATTAAAGTTTAAAATATCAAGGTGAATATCTTCTGTTCGAATGACATTTCTAAAGTGAAAGGGCAGCCTGCCCTGACTTCTGGCACTGTCGGTGCAAGGTAGAGCGTTCGCTATAATGGTACCGCTATCCAGCTCAAGCACGACAGTCTAGAATCAAGAAATAAGATATCCTTTACAATATACAAGTAATATTATATGTATGTATACAATAGGGTCCCTTGCTCCGCTTGCTACCGGCGGCGCTCCCAATTACCCTTAATCAAAGTCCAGGCCTGAATATTGGGTTATTGTAAGTAATTTGATAACGTCCAGACATGGACGGACGTGAGATGGGATCAAATCAAGCAAAGCAATCAAAACTCATCATAACACATTGGACAAGTTCCAAAATTTCGTAATACAGATTACGATGCTTTACAATACAATTCTATTCCACCACGTTCTAGTCGTAAATCCTTACTTATATGAAAGAAAATCGCAAGGCAATTCCCATGAAAAACCTGAAATATAGGGAAAAGGTATACTTGTAACTTGTAATCTCAGATGCGATTTACATTTACAGAATACGTTCAATGTATGGGTATGGAAATTTGTATTTATTAGAACAATCTCGCATCAACAAGGTCACGGAAAATGGGATATAAAGATTGAGAAATTCCTGGAATATTCAAGACTAGAGTGCCTTGCATATTACCGAGGTACGCGTAACCACAGTCACAGTCAATCTTCAATCTCGTATTCATGCATAATTTAAATATGAAATACACAGAGTCAGAGTATTCTGGACGATTCGTCTTTCAAAGAAGCCTTTCAAAGAAGTCTTTCAAAGAAGCACTACGACCATCTAAAATATGCAGAAACTAGACAGTGAAACTCCGTACGAAACAGTCAAAACACTTTTCAAAGCTTTTATACAAGAAACTATTGGGAATTTCACGTAGTTTATGGCGCAGTATCTGCACAGTACAATAGGGAACCGGGATATCATAGAATAAAGTGAATAACATTCCGCCCACGTCCTTCACGGAACACAATAAAGCAAAAAGTTTTTTAGAGCTTCCGAGCTGTGTCCAAAGCGTCCATAGCCCAGATCCACAGAATCATCCACCCCCGGTTCACCAGTCAGTAGCCTGCACATGTACATCAAAGTTGTCCGGCTTCAAGGCTTCATGCATTCAAACAGTTAGGCCATGTATACAGCTTTAGGGTCTCTCGGTTTATTGGCCCTTGTCAACCGGGTACCCGACTATGGAAAACCAAAATCGTATCGAATATACCCATAGTAAATAATCGAACTCGAAGTTATCCGTATTTGTTATTAGCGTTATCTAGGAGAAATATGAAGCTATGCCTCTAATGCCTATACCTTGAATTATTGAACAATATCAAGATATCGGATACGGATATATGTTGCAAGGGATCGCATACGCTTCAATAGCCTAACTCAAGCACAGTAACATTGCGTGTAAGGTAAGGCCCTAAAATGTATGCGATTGCACGCCATATCAGCACAATCAACCATCACCGATGTTTACATAATGTTCCTCAGTTTTGATGCAAACTGTCCGGAAGCCAAAATTACACAGATCCCACGTTCAAGATAAAAGATAGTTAGGTTACGACTATTAACGATTTACAATAACGCTTTACTTGGCAAATACGGCCTAATAGCTAAAGATCCATCAAACCGCGTCCAAATTGACCGCATATAGATATGGCTGAGATTCATCCACACAAAAATCCAAGGTCTATACAGAAGAGATAGTACGAAAAGAGAAAGCATACTTTCACCAGCATCTCTGTTCAATCTCAATCCTGCCCTGCTCTGACAGAACCGATCTCATCCGACCCTAAAAAATCTCTTAGTAAAAAATCCATGCCTAACAGAAGAGAAAGTAGCACAGAGCGTTTCCCAGCGCCGGTCGAATCCAGAGCCTCAGCTCGTGTTTCGTCCAGAGTACATATGTACCCAGAACTAGACATACTAACCTTGGGAAAGCCCGACTGTCGTACTCTGTTATCCTATCGATTCTACTGGGACGGCGACAACGACAGTGGTTTGGTTTGGGTTTTGGTTGGGAGGCGTTATCCATACATCGTCTGGCCTGTCCGTTGTTTGTTCACTCACATCAAAAGCCAACAGGGAAAGTAATCCTAAATCTGAGGGATTTGAATTTCCATAAGCTATGCGGGATATGGGATACGGAAACAAATACGACCTATATAATAACCTTCACCGAGTCGAATTTCATAGTCGGATCAGCATCAACTAAATTACATGCTCAGTTGAGCCAAGCCAGTCCTCATCTCAAATGACAAAATAATGAATTTGCGGAATTGATAAAAGAAAAGGCAGAGAAAGTCATCAGAGAAAGTATTGGCATAGACTTAAAGGCTGTACTGCTCACTGCTACAAGTAAAAACTAAAAAACTAATTTTAGCCTTAAGCGTCAAAACTTGATTTTCAGCCCGATGATAAATCTACTGGTGAAACGCAGCGGCGAAAGCAGTGAAAGTATCATTCAGAATACTGTGGCAGTTATTCCAGGATAACAACAAACGAATTGTTTCCATAAGCCAGTATATTCCCAAATTGGTGCAAATTTAATTCTGTAAAGCTGTCAGAAATCTTGATTTCTGGTCTCAAAATTAATCTAACCGTGAAAGCGAAAGCAAGCGGACAAATGGTAATGGATATGTCAATACGAATACTACAGCAGTAAGCCTGAATACATGAATTGTTTCCATTGGTTAACTTTCCCAATTTCACGAGAATTTCACTTTCGTATTACAGCCTTATTAGAGCCAAATCATGAATGCAGCAGAGAAAGCAAGCGGAGAAAGTAGTGAAAGTTACATTTCTCCTTGAGAATGGCCTATCTAGGTATAAGAAGGCCATCAATTTAGAACTCCGTCCTATCCAAGGTTAAGCGGAGAACAATTATCTCTCTGCCTGCTCACGAGCAGGAAGCGTGGGTTGAGGAAGGAAATAATAATGAGCTAACATTAAACTACCGTTCTGAACTTCATTTGCTTATCATTAGTCAACTGAACAACGGATATTTTCTTCTCCAGTTTCCCATTACTCAAACTTTTTTCTGGCCTTCTTAAGTTTCTCAAGTCTCAGGTAGTCTCCAAGGACTTGGAAAACTTGAGAATACAATACAATACAAAAGCCTATCCCTATAGAATAGCTGCACAAACAACATACTTAACAAAGTCTAGGAAACTCATTAATTCACAAGTGACCTAACTTAAAGGTAAATCGATAGCCGGGGTTCAGGTTCAGGTTAAAGTGTTGGAAATAGGTGTGTAGTTCCGTTCGCAAGGTTACTCTCATATTCTGAATTTGTAGGGTATTTCGTAGTCAAGCCAATGGGCAAAATAACATGGCACTACTATGGCAAAATATGAGAATACTTAGCCGTGCCGTGCTTAGTACGTAAAAAAAATTGTTTTTAATACAACCATTTATTCAGGCTTCCAATCGAAATATCTATCTATATATCTATCTACCTATGTTAGCCCCTGCTCTCCTTAACTTAATAATTCAGAAGGACAGGCACTTTGAGTAAAAAGACTTTTCTGGCGTGAAATTTGAATATGCAACTGGGCAGGAAAGGTACCTAATCCAATTTTCTGGCGTATTAGCAAGGCCATGCAATTTCACTCGAAACGCTGCAAGCTGGACTTCGGACTACAGGTACAGGTACAGGAATGAAATAATGCAGACCTCGTTAGAAGAAGACCTTACCCTTTTCCCTGAAAACTAAATTCATAATCCAATTAGCAGTTTCCCTGTCTTTCCTCTCTTCCTGGAATTTAATATGATATGGGCGAAGGGAAAAGAGAACTGACAAATGCCTCGACCTCCTTAATTAGGAGCTTATGAATACCATTCATGTGTTCGCTCGTCTGGAAGACTAGAAACTTTGTAGCTTATTAAATACTTTCTCCGCCTATGCGTTCATGAACTAATGAAATATTCAGGGAAACGCGACAATTCAGTAAGAAAAAGTTCGATAAAATTCATGGCATCTTATTCTGCTCTCAGCCGTTGACGGGCTAAAATGCAGAATTGTCCCACGAGCCACTACGTGCTCTACTTTCAACAATACATACTGCATACATACATAGTTCAGTTCATAGTTCCCAAAGGCTAATCAGGCAAGCATTACTAATCCAATTCGCGTGTAGTGTACTGCAGACCTTGTTCAATACTGTGGGTTAGGCTAATAAATGTATATCTCAACATAGCCTTGAAATCCAGGTGGAGCGTGCAAATACTGAATCATTCATTATCTCTTTACGACTGATAGTTGATAGTCTTTTTTATCTATTAATCAGCACATACATGCTTCATTCCATCCTGAGTGCTATAGATTAGTAGGGTAGGTATTGTCCAAGCCTACACTACCCATGTCTACCTACAGGCATGACTCCAAAAAAGCATAGTAAATATTTCAGCTTCAACTTTCCCCAATACCAATTCCCAATTCCCAGAGCTGTGCCAGTGTGCTAGGATCGGATCTCACGCCCATGAATTTTTAATTCTAGAATTCCCAAGTCTATAAAATAAATTATAGACCCAGACGACAGACTACAGCTTAAATTAATTGCGGCATACAATATTCAATTTTAAAAGTTTTAATGCTAGACTGTGACGTAAAATGGTAGAACTCGAACCGTAGTTTCAACGAAAAGTGCAAATTACAAACGTGAATTAACTTAAGAATAACTTATTCATTGATGAATGAAACCTTAATCGATATCGATTTGTTAAACCACACGAAACACAAGGAGCGAGACAGGAAAAACGTGTGAGTGGCACGCTATCACGGAGAAAATTAACTTTCCTCAGGTCACATCACATGTTAGAAATAAAATTGGCACCTGACTAGGACTCAAACTCTCGAGAACACGTTTACTGCTGACGTCGTGCTCCACTCCATGCTAGTCAGTGCACAGTCCAGTCCAGTGCATCCGCTCCCATCAGTAATACATGGTAAGAATGCCTGACTTGGTTTGGAATTTGGAATAAAGCAACAAAATACAAAATCGGTAATAACATTGCGTGCGATCCAGAAAACACATAACAGAGTTTTAAATCAGCGTTTTTTTCCACGACGGGAACCTACCAAACTTTCTCCAACTTTTCTCTCACGTCAAACTCAAGGTTTTCATGTGGAAAACGTACGTTTTTACGTGGCTGAGAGCTCAGCTACGTCGCGACGTACGGT
>JAQFYT010002338.1:0-13213 GCA_034694925.1 Ceratophysella denticulata | reverse complement strand
TCAGGGTTACTTAAATTTCTGCAAATTTTCCATTAATATATATAATTGCGGGTTACAGTGAATTCCAACGACTTTTTTCAACAAAGTATGTGCAGTACGGTGTAGTGATCAGTTCTGAAGACAACAACTTCGCTTAAGCGGGGGGTATTCACTAGTACTATATTAAGTTCAAGTAAGAAATATGAAACCGGTCATATAAACTCGTAGCAAATACCAGCGTATGTGAACCATAGGCGAGTCAAGTTTCACTTTTAATTAGCATGATATAAGACCTTTGATAAGCATTAGAATTTCTCTTGGCTTCCTTCTTCACATTTGAAAAAGCATGAATAAGCTTCACTTCACTTCAGTCACAGTTCCATCCAGACTTCATACATCCATCAATGGACTGCATATTGTTTGCTAACCTGAACTCTGTCATCATGCCTAGTGTCTATTTGACAGGGGAGGGGATACTGCTGCTAAATCATAACACCATCAAATTTGTCACAAAATTTTTAGCATATGATTTTCTTTGGAACACGTGATGGAATAAGGCTTACGCATTTTTATTTAACCATAGGATAAACAATATTATATCAGCACCTCGTAACAATTTCTAAATGACAATTTTACAGGATGGATGGAGCACGGTAGGTTAATGGATGGTTAGGATGGTTATCCTAAATAATGAAGCAACATAATATTAGCGCATGGTCCATCATATCTGTATTTCAGGTGTAAGTCCTACATCTGCTACAATATCTACTTCAGTACCAAAGACAGACAAAGCGTGAATTTTTCCAATGGCTATCACTTCAATTCTGCTGATACGTACAGGATAAATGATAAAGGATAAAGAAATATCAGTTTTCAGTCCAATCAGTCCATTGATGCAAAATTGTATCCCGGAGGCGTAATTTCTTTTTGTGACTATTTCAGCAAAAAATACCACAGGTCGGCATCTGAGACTCATTCTATAAGGCTAGGTTAGGTTTTCTGAAACGCCCGCAAGTTTATAAATTCTAGTTAAGTTAGGTTAGGTCTTCGATGAAGCCTAACCTAACCTAACTAGAATTTATAAACCCAGCGGGGCCGACCTGTGAATACATATCTACATGTAAAGTGAGGAGGGAAACTTGAAGTTTAGCTGAAATAGTCACAAAAAGAAATTACGCATCCCGGAGCAGTAATCTTTTCTGCCTATTTCAGCAAGAAATATCACACGACGGCATCTGATACTCATTTTGTAATATTAGGTTAGGTTTTCTGAAACGCCCGCATGTTTATAAATTCTAGTTATGTTAGTTAGGTCTCGGCTGAAGGACTTTTGAGAAGCATTACAAATTAGTATGTAGTTAGTAGGGTTGAAGTCCGCTTTTTTAGTTCCCGCCTCTGCGGTGTCTGGGCCTTGCCGTTTGCCGGCACTACAGGATATTTTTTTTAAAAAAAAAACGAACTGAAAAGCAGACTTCAGCCCTATATGGAAGGTGAATAAATCAAGCATAAAGTACCTACATACAGGAAGAATAATGCATCATTCATAGGTAATAAGCAAGTGTCGTGGCTCTGCGTGGACTGAAAGAGAGATCTTCGTCTTTCGCACTTACCGCGGATCCTGTAAAAGATTAATTAAACCGGTGTCCAGTTCCTTACGACGAATGAATGGAGTACACGGCCGAGGTCCAAGAAAGGTCACAAGAAAGGCAGGCAGGTGCAGTCGGAGCGGATAGGGCAGGAAGGGGGGCACTGGACACCGGACTCAAGCCAAGGACGGAGTGGTAGTGGTGATGGGCTGGAAATGAAAATGGAGGCCGACAAAAAACCGGGTCGGTTGAGGGGCCTGTTGGGGCCTAGACTGAGCAGAGGAAGGGCGAAGAAAAGGCGTTACCAAAAACCCCTTCACAGGAACAGGCATACCTACGATTCCACGCAGCAGCCGCCAAGAAGGCGCGCCCAAAAAGGGTTGTACACCCACCCACCCCAATCTACCCGTCGTCGTAAGCCCATGGCATACCACCGTATGCTTTGCCGCTGTTGTTGGGGCCTCGTCGTCGTAAGCCCATGGCATACCACCGTATGCTTTGCCGCTGTTGTTGTTGGGGCCTCATTGGATAGGGCAAATTATGGCCTCAACGGCCATGTTTTACCATAGTGTTGTTCGGTAGGCGAATCTCTCCACCCGACCCCACTGAAGACGCACCACATACATGTGTACATACATACACCACCCCTTATAGCTTTGAAGTTTGAAGTGCATGAAAGCGCGTGTTTGAGATTTTTGAATGACCCGAATTGCAGTTTCTTCTTTGCTCCGCCTTTTCACCTTTTGCCTTTGACTTTGATCGATTGATTGATTGATTGTATTGATCCCCATATCTCTGTCACTCAGACTAATTGATTGACCTTAATTTGAGTGTCAAAATGTGTTATAGCGTGTAGCCTTGTATTGTGCTGTGCACACACTACTGGTGTGAGTGTGAGACATAATACGTATGACGATGTACAGTCTTCGATAATGGATATATTGTAAATTGTAAGTGAGTTACTGTTATTGTTTATTACAATCTGATTGAAGTTGATAGTTGAAGAATTGGGATAATTAATTTGTAATGATTATTTTTGCTCCACATGGAAGCATGAATTGAATTAGACAAATGTCTTGTTTGAAGTTAGATTCAATGAGCGATTCCGTGGCATTCCAGTCACAGCAAGGGTCTCTGTGAATTTGCATTCCATTGGATAGTGAACCTGAGAGAAGGTAGCGGCATTTGGAGGAAAACGACCATATTGCTGAGACGTAGTGAGGTAAAATGGATGACCCCATCGTTCGCATCCATACCCCTGGAAAATACATTTTAATGAAATTTTTACCGATGAATTTGGTTGAATGCAAGATTATGTTCGACCAATGAAGGTTTTATATCAATTAACCTTAAACCATTCCGGTTCAGGGCGCTTCGGTCGTTTGTCACAAATATTATTAGGATCTGCGTAGCGTTGATCAACTGGAGGAGGCAAGGCGTAGTCAGGGATTCGCTTTGGCTTTGGATTGCATAATGCCTTTATCTTCTCCTGATCTTCCTTCCAATCGTTGCGAGGTGAACTTATAATAATTTAAAATTTGAATGTTACAATATGTAGAAAATCACAGTTACTATTCAATAGTAACGCAGACAGGTCAAGTACCGAATAGCTCCACGACACCGATACTCCCTCAATCCATGACCACAGGGGGTAATACAGGATTTGGGAGGTTTTAGCCATGGTTCTGGCTTTTCTACAGGTCCAATCTTTCGTTCAATTTCCGCTTTGAGCGTATCCAATTCTCGAGCATCCTCACAGCATTGCTCCAGGGTTGGTGCAGCAGTCATTCTGTGTATTATGTCATATAGAAGAATTTGAAATGTATGTATTTCTGGGTACAAGTTACGTTTTCGGTTTTCGAGAAGTATTTACATACACAGTCTGGGTGTTGAAGCATGGTTGGACTTTAATTTTCAAATTGATCGAAGGCGGGCATCCCTGAATGAGGTCAATCTTTGCCAATGGTTCCACGCCTCCATCATGCTCATCAGGCAAGGCATCCTTGTAATCATCCAAATTACAAATGTTGTTCGGATAGCCTTCTCGAGGTCCTTTGAATTTCGGGGAAGGACTGTTTCAAACGAAAAAAAAACATTTTGATTTTGCGAGCCGTAGCCGGCGTAAGTATACCAATTATACTGATCGAACTTCCGACTAACATGTAGTTCGGTTCAGGATAGGCTGGCCGAGCACATGGGTCATCAATCCTTCCAACGGCATCCAAAAGCGGATGTCGTCGCGGAATCGTCTTAGGATATGGAACCTGCACAAATGTACGAATGTTCAAGTACTAGTATGTTTGTCTCAATATTATTCTCGGTAATGCCAACCAAGTTTATACTATAACTTTTTGATTACACATAAACTCTTACCCATCCCACCGGATCGGTACAACCCCAAGCGAAGCCGGAAGCTTTATTGGAACCTTCAGTCATCTCTCTCACCAAATACTGTCTTTTTGCAGTGAACAGAAATATTTACGAACAATCTCAGACACAGACAAAAACTCACGATTATTGTTTCGAGATGTATTTTTTTAAATTATTGAATCCTTCGACTTCGACTGTTATTGATCAAACATTGAATACCTATATCCGAATCTACTCTGCATAATCTATAGTTCCTGGAGCAACTGCTGCGGTTTACATCTTTCGACTTTAGTCTTTAGTCGAGAGACGAGACGCTTAAACTTTAGTGTAAAATTAGATTGCAAATTGCAAAGCAAATGCGTGTACAGATTACGCAGTAATAACAAATCAAACATCTTCCGTGATAAAGTTGAAAACGGCTTCCCTAAATTATATTTTAGTTTATTGGAACTTCAACTAGTAACAAGTGGACAGATATATCTTTCTCTATATATAATTCTAAAAACTAACAAAGTGGTACGGTTTACTATAATGAGAATCGAATTTAATTGTATTGCATGAGGTTGTGACAATGGAAAGGACATTGACATTGACATACGACTAACTAATAAGTAGAGGCACAAGGCACAAGTACACAACCAGAATGAATAGAAGTACAATGATTTTCGGGATCAGTTGGTTTTGTAAGTTGTGAGTTAGTGGAGTATTTTTGTAGTTTATCAATTCTCACTAAACTTAAATGCATCGGAAATACCGGGATAAGTACAATTTGATCACGAAGTTACGAGGACTGGATGTCAGGAACAACAAAAGTTTCTACACTAGCCCAGCATCCTTTGCCATTCCATAGAAGATGCTCTTCTGGTTTTGCAGAAGAACTTGCGGTGGGTCGAATTCAACAATTTCTCCCTTGTCCAAAACCATAACCCTGAAATATAAGTAATCAGAAAGTGGTTAATTAATAATAACATGAAAATTGATTTTTTGTTACGTTTCCAGTTTCATGAGTCACGATGCTCCTATAATTAATGAAATGCATACCTAGTGGAATCCATGATGGTGTTCAAACGATGAGCAATTGTTAGCACCGTGGAATCAGCAAATTCGGTTCTAATAGTTTGTTGAATCAGGTCATCAGTTTCCAAATCAATGGACGCTGTGGCCTCGTCTGAAAAAATATATAATGATGTTTATGATATGTTTAAGAGTTTATCAATACCAACTGTTGATCTTGTAAGTATAGAACGTGGACGTACCCAAAACTAAGATAGTTTTACGTCTCAACATTGATCTGGCGAGGCAAATCAGTTGTCGCTGTCCGATACTGTTAAAATAAAATTCCGATTAGTACTTGAACCTTGAACTTAATCATGTAATTTATTTTTTAAATGTGACCGATAAACAGAATGACTTTAAACTAACCTGAAGTTTTCCCCTCCTTCCGAAACAACATGCTCTAGGCCAGAGGATAAGGTTTGAATGAAGTCCTTCAAATGAGAAAGTTCGAGTGCACGCCAGAGAGCATCATCCGAGTAACGAGAAAATGGATCCAAGTTTAGCCGTAGGGAACCACTGAAGAGTACTGGATCCTGTAAAAGAGTATATTGAACCATGTTTCAAAAATTACAAATGATGAGATATGAGATGAAAAACTAGTCGTCATTTGCTTATTCTTGCCACCTACCTGTGGAATTATCGTCAAACGTCCTCTAATATCGTGAAGTCCCAGTTTAGCTATATTCTGACCATCGATTTCAATATATCCTCCAGCGGCTTCAACAATTCGGAATAGTCCGAGAGTGAGGGATGATTTTCCTGCACCGGTTCGGCCAACGATTCCAACCTAACCGGATAAGCATACACAGAAAGAAACACGTGTACAAACTAACTGTAACTCTAAGGTACTCTATGGGGGAAACGCGCATGTGCGAGTACCGAATGCTAACCTTTTCACCAGGCTGAATTGTGCAAGTAACGTTCTTGAGAACTAGATCCAAACCTTCCCTGTAACGACTCTGATAATGTTCAAATGTGATTGTTCCCTTTTCAGGCCACTCGGGTTTAGGCTTATGCTCTTCGATTTCCCATTCAGCTTCCTATAAAACGTGAATTCAATTAAAAATATTATCTGTAGAATTGAAATCGAATCTTTTCATGTACTGAACAAGAACTAGGAGTATTTTACTAAAAGTTGTAAAGAAAATGTGCGCGACAAAACATACCTGCGGCAGTTCGACATACTCCTTGATTCTCTCCACAGAAACCTAATTTTAGAATTACAATTACAAGTTATATTTGGAAGCCACCTTAAGCGTGTAGCTTACGTACCACATTAGTTTCCGCATCAGAGGTCATTCTTACAAGCCAATTCAGGACTTGAGTAATTTGTAAGGCATAGGAGATGGACAGGCCAGCCGTGCCAGCATCAATGCTACCCCGTCCTATAACCGCAAAGAAGGCAGCGAACAGAATCAGCAAGTTGCCAATAGTTTCCAATCGTACGGCAAGCCACCTTTATTGCAAACCGAAGAATACCATAAATTGCATGTTACAGTTACAGTAAACAATTTGTCCACGCTTTTGAATATCTCA
This sequence comes from Ceratophysella denticulata, assembly GCA_034694925.1. Lineage (NCBI taxonomy): Eukaryota > Metazoa > Arthropoda > Collembola > Poduromorpha > Hypogastruridae > Ceratophysella > Ceratophysella denticulata. The sequence goes on along the minus strand of JAQFYT010002338.1, from coordinate 6,686 downwards.
CCGATTAGAAACAATGGAAGGGAAGTACGCCATTTGATTGTGATCAACTTTAGACTCCGATTCTTGGATAAAGTGATTTTGCATTGAATATGCTCTGCAAGAGGAAGTATTTATAAAATTCATTTGTAGGATGTTTCGAGTTTCGAGCCTTAGAGATAGAAATACTGTACAAATCTCTACTTACCTGATAGTTAATGCTCCAGTTACAGTTTCTCCGAAATGAGAATATATCGGTGATCTTGAGATCGACTCCAATCTTTTCAATTGCCGTGAAGTAGCAACATAAAATCTTTGAATCATGTAATAGACTATTCCAGTGGGTACGATAACACTCAAGAAGATGGGTGTACTGTATGAAATTACACCAATTGTCGATACAACCTGGAATGACGAAATAAAAATGAATCAGAAAAGCGAACATTTCGCAACTTTTCTTAAAATGAAGTATATCTTAATTGGCGTACGTTCAAAAGGCAGAGCAATAAGGTTCTCAGGTTCATCGGCAAAATGTTATCCGTGGTGTCCACATCCTTCGCAAAGCGATTCACAATTCTACCGGACGGAGTAGTATCAAAGAATGACATTGGAGATCTGAAGACACGTCGCAGCATTGCACCGTGGAGATATGAAGAGCCTTGTACAGTGGCCAGTCCAATCGTAATCGATCCCAGCATAATTGCAATAGCTGGAAAATATTAAAAATAGGCATGAACTGAACTTACTTACATAGAATAATCAGATCAAACTGAACTGTATTTAGTGTAGGCGGTAGTTCCCATACCTTGTCCTAAACCAAGTCCACCATAGACACCCAAATACATGTTTCTATCCGAATCACTCATCGTTTCATTAGGCTTCGCAGCGTTGGACCAATTAGAGAGCCAGAAACTGGAATAAACTTGAAATCCTTGATAGATTAGATGAAGCAAGAGAGCCCAAAAACTGAGCCTCCAACCCAGAGACTTCAAATAGTACAAGTAAACTCCGAATTTCACACTCCCTGTTTCCGCTTTTTCAATTTCAATGAGCTTATCCTGAGGTTTTGATTGCTGGAGTAAGCCGGCCTTTTCATCTCCGAGTGAACTCACTGTACTTTGCTTCCGTCGAAGAGATCCAACGTCTCCGCGTTGTGGTGACTGAGAACTGGACAACCGCCGCATTCCAATATCATTTCCAGTACTTGTTACACTTGTCTGACGCCGTAGTAAGCCGGAAACACTGTCACTTTCAGATTCTCCGCGTTGTCGTGTTTTTCCAGATTCTCCGGAGAGCACAGCAGAGCTTTCTGATATCCGTGATATTTGACGAGCAAGTGCACCTTTTCCTATAACTCCCTCTAAATCACGAAGGATTTTATTGGTCGTTTCATCGTCAATTGCATCGTCACCTTCTTGTTCTCCGAGATGTTGAATCAAGAAGTCGGAAAATGCACCCTGAACGACATAACACAATGTGAACATGAACAATTTTAGTGTAATTTCTCACGCCAGTTTAACCATAAACTCCATTTACCTTCCTCTGAAGAAGCTCATTGTAACTCCCGGATTCACTGATTTCACCATCTTTGATAACAATGATATTGTCAGTCTGTGGAAGATATGTAATTCCATGCGTCACAAAGAGCCTCGTCTTTTTCGCCAGCATTCCGTTTGGTCCAATCACGTTGTCAAATATCAATTTGCCGACATGGCTGTCCACGGCACTCAGAGGATCATCTGCAACAAAGGTTAAATTTAACCTGGTGTTCCAGCTAAACTTTCTGATTTATGATAGTATTACTAACGGTTTGCATTTGTACTAACCAAGTAAATACATTTCGGATTCATGGTACACTGCTCTTGCTAAAGAGACACGTTGCTTTTGACCTAATTCAGAACATAAATTAGGTTGTATTACATTCAATATTTTCAAATGATAATTAGAATTCCTAGTATAGAATTTCTGAATAAGGTCAACTTACCTCCAGAAAGATTAATTCCCTGCAATTATGTTAACACACAAATGAGTACTTATGAAAGAAACCAGAAATATAGAAGTAACTTTTGCTTTTGCTTCTTACCTTTTCTCCAATTTCCGTTGAGTCACCGGCTGGCAGAATACTAAGATCCGGTCTCAAGGCACAGGCTTCAATAACACGATTATATTTACGATTGTCAAATGGCTGGCCGAAGAGAATGTTATTCTTCAACGTGTCATTTTGAATCCAAGCCTGCTGTGCCACGTGTGCAATTGTTCCCTGAAATAATGTCATGAAAATTCGGATTTAATTGAGATTTTCACGGAATTTTGACCAGGTATCTCCCGAATAATCGTAGACGTTCCAGAAAGCTTACATTCCTGTTGACTCTCCCATTCTTTTTCTCCAATTCGCCTAATACGGCAGCAAGTAAACTGGATTTTCCAGACCCAACTGAGCCAACAACAGCCACCAAAGACCCATGCTTCACCCTCAAATTAATATTCTTTAAAGTCAATGACTCGGGCTCCCAGCCGAAGTTTCCATTTTCAATTACGAGTGGGTCCGCTGGACGGTATAAATTATAAAAATACATTGTAAGGTTGAACGGAAATTCTATTCAAGACTCAAATGAGCTGTAGAATTACCTTCACTCTTGTCATGACCAACAGCTTCCGGATCAATGTCTTCACAGTTCAGGAACTTATTGATACGCTTCAAACTCACGGACATCTATTATTCAAACGGGCAGAGAATCAGAAACATACAATTCTGCAATATGCACTGAATCAATTCCACGGAACAAAACCTACCTGCACAAGTGTAGTTATGACTTGCGGCAATACTGTAAGAGGCATTCTCATAATGTTGAAAAGTGTGAGAGAAACGAAGGCTTTCTGGGCGTCCAAAACATTAGCCTCATCAATAAGAACGTACGTGGCAAAGGTCAACAAAGACACCAAAAACGGAGCACATTGCCAGATGAATGAAACCGCGGATGCCAAATAAGCAGCGGATTTGAGTAACTTGTTTTCCTTCTCACGAATGTCCATAACTTGTTTCTCGAAACTCGGCTCCCAAGCGTATAGCTTCAAGACCTGTACAAAACCCAACATAGTAAATTATTGACGTTGTTAGCTTTTACGTAAAATTAAGGTACAATTTACATTACTTTGATTCCAGAGAGAATTTCGTTCATCAACTTCACTCTTTCATCTTTAGCTTTCATCTGCTTGATTTGCAACCCTCTGGATTTGGACACAATAACGGCATTCAGTGGAATCATGAGAACCATTACGCCGACACCAGCAAGAACACTGGGTCCGAGCGTATTCCAAAGAAGGTAGAGACAGATAATGATCTGTAATGGCCCACTCCAAATCATGTTGACGTAGGCAAGCATATCCATGAACCTCTGTGTATCCACGCTCATCAAATTCACAATTTCTCCCACCGTGAAGTCTATCAATTCAGACACAGAAATGGTGTAACTAAACAAATTGTCGCTAAATACCAAACTGTAATTTCATTGGCAAAATGCATAAAATTCTAATTTACCCTTTCTTGCAGAGCTTGACATCGACAGTGCTTTTCTATAGAGTACGCTTGTGAGTGTGCTTCGGACTCTCATTCCAATGACGAACATACGATGGAAATACTGGGCCAAAACCATTGTTTGTAACATAGCAGCTAGAAACAGTAACGCGGCATAGAAATATCCTTTCCAGGTCTCTTCATCCTCATCTTCAATATGAGCAATGAGTTGTCTAGAAAATTAAGATCAAATTACCAATACAATCCGGAATTATAATAACCAATAACCACAATTATGCCTTACTGGAGAAGTAAGGGTGCCGCAAATTGTAAGAGATCATGAATTAGTTTCGTCAAAACCCCAAAAAGAAAACTAGGCCCAAAGAACTTGATGAGAGGTGGAAGTACACTGGTTTCTTTGTCAGAACTGTCACGTTTTGATTTCTCAACTGACTCATCCCAATACTTTTGATATTGGGGAACAAGGGCATCCGATTTATCTTCTTCATTGAGATCCCACAAATCTGAATACTCCAAAGGATTACGATAACCCTTCCATCCAAGTCCGTCAAACCAGAAGAATAGAATTCTAGCCAGGAATGAAGCTCGTGGTTCAGGGCATGGGATCTATAATAAATATTACAGGCATAGTTTGCTATTTGCTAAATCACCCAAAGATATCACAGATCGCATAACTTAAAATTAATTTTATACCGTTGTGGATTTTCCTTCATCAGGAGAATTGGGTATATCAGCAAACGATTCCAGGACCAGTTGTATCAGGATGAGAGGGTAGAAAATCATTTCAATTGTATATTCAAATGAATGGATGTTCTAAAGTTCGACACAATACATAATATGAGTTTATAGTCTTCGAATTCGAAATTAACACGCAAATATCAAATAATACTCAATTCTTGAAGAAATGAGAAATGAGCGCCATTTTGCTGGCCCAACTTACATCTGTCCCTGCATTGATTATTGTCCGAAATCGAAATGCTTCACATAGACCCAAAATAAACCAATACATCCATTGGACGGCCTTGGAATACAATCCGTAACTCTTGTTCAGGATGGAAATAAAGATAACCAGTCCCTGTAACACACGACCATATATAGCTTAGGTAAGCACAGTATTAAATTCAGATCAATTAATCGTACATTAAATTAACTGTTATGTGCTCATATGTGTATTCAAGTTCTAGCTAGAACTTACAAAGGTAACTGCTCGAATTGCCGGCGTGTACTTCTCGATATCGTACACCGTATCAGCCTCATTTCGGAGAGCCACATGGTGAACGATGAGTAGGAGCTGAGTTATGATGAGAGAGATTGACACGAGGGTTTTGACAATGAGGAGTGGGCTCCATAAATTTTTTCTACCATTTGAAATATTGTTTCCTAATTTTCTATGCTTGTTATAAACCGTGTATAACTCGGACGGAAGGAATACTAGTAAAAATACTGTTGGGATCCAAGCCAAAACAGTTTCTTCGAAACAGGAAGTAAAGTCAGGTAAACCTTTGACACCTTCCATGTATCGTGTGTCCCATGTTAAGTTAGTGTTCTGCAAATACAAAGCAATTATGAGCTTATTGGTTTAGGTAGGAAAGTTTGCCAAGTTTTACTGCCACACGCCACACCTAATAAAACGAATAGACTAGGACTGGATGCACAATCCAAATGGAAAATAAAATCTGCCACGTGTGACATTATTAACACTCCCGTATTCTATTTTCAATTTATGCTTTTCCAATGAATTAGCAACCGAAAACTGAAATGAATATAAACTGCGGCATTCTGATTTCTGATATAAGAATATTTAGAACTTTCCATTAAAAAAAAATGCACAAAAGGTTAGGTTAGGTTAGATAGGATAGATTACCAGATACATACCAGATAATATTGTTTATTGTTGTTTGGTTTAGTTTAGTTAGATGATACACGAGTATAAACATTTAGTTACGTGCGTTTCTAAATCTAAACTGAATAATTGCTTACCCAGAACGGAACTCCTTCCTTGCAATAGGCTTCGAATACCATTGTTGAATTTGTGACTTTTTCTTGTTTAAATACTTTTAATTGCTTTCTTTGAAATTGGCAATACTCCAGTCCAAAACAGAGAATTCATTAGAAATACGATACGCTGGACACTGCACATCCGTGTGGGCTCTGGACCAAGTACTGAATGAATACTGAAACAGAAAGGAACGTTGGGCAAGAATAAATACTCGAATAAAGTCCGCAAGGACACTTGTCCAGTTAGAGATAAGCGGTTTGTTATGCTCTTCTCAGGTCTACTGGTGGTTGTTACAGATTCTTCTGGGCCGGTTGCTGTTGCCGGTAAGTACTTCACCTGCGCAAAATACATAAAAATCAGTATCAACCACATGTGTCATAACACCTTTGATAAAATATGGATTGCACATTCACATTATGAATTATTATGTCAAATGCAGGACCTCTATACTTCTGACTTTTGGAAAATTATTGTTCCATATTCAATATTCGGCTATAATACGTGCAACGTACGATTAATACTATGTAACAAGTGTGGGCAGTCAATAAATCGATAAGACAAGACAAGCACAAAGATAAATGATAAAGATAAAAGTGTTTATTAATGTAAAACGTATGCAAGTGCGAGTACGACAAGGCAAGGACATACCTCCTCGACGTCAACCCGTGTGGAACCTGATGATGAGTGTGTACTATAATAGTGATGTCCGAGAGTGAGTGGTCCAGCCTGGGAGTAGGTCAAACTTTGCTGGTCATTCCCAATAATTATTCACACTTCAGAAATGACTTGCATTTTACAGCAACAGCACCAACAACGAGAAACCAAAACAATACTGACAACTGACAGCCCAGCTTAAAACTGGAACCTTCAATCTCGAAGAATCCTCGAGACTGACTGATTGGCAAACTCGAGACGATGATGGACACGAACGAAGACGAGACAGTAACGTTGTTGTTGGCTTGTTACATGCTACAGTAATGCAAAATGTATTGTGAATTGTGAATGATAGATGCCCGCTACCACCCGATACGAAGGTCGACACGAGGCAAAAAACGGATTGGAACAAAAACACCGCACCGTATATTCGCCGCCACATGTTATCCTACAAGGTCATGCGTAAGTGTGTATGCATATTATGCATACCTGATACGAACACGTAACATAACATCTGAATAT
>JAQFYT010002337.1:0-13214 GCA_034694925.1 Ceratophysella denticulata | reverse complement strand
CATGCAGACTTATTGCACAAGTCTTCTTTTTCATGGCAGATTCTATTTTCTCATGGCACGTTTATATATTTCCCGAAATTATACCCCTTAGTATGCCTATTATTATCTCAAAGGAAATACAAATGCACAATTGGTTATCTTGACTTTATTTAAACGTCCATGCACTTGAATCTTGAATTGCATGAAATCCAACAACGGAATTGTATGCAGAAAACGGAAACATTCAAAAATCCAGCACTTAAAAAGGCAGTATATGAATAGAGAAACCCGAAAACCCATTAGTAGGCCCATCTGATCTCTCAATAGCTCTTTGGTAAAAACCAAAGATATTGGAAATTGAGCCATTTCATAGAGCTCTTCTGTGTAACCCAGAAGGTAAACTTGAGGATTTCCGAAAAAGCTTCCCAGCCTCAACCATATCGTTAGCCTGAGCCCCGTTAATTCTTCCAATGCTCAGAGAAAACCCATTCATTTAGTGTCTCTCAAGGGAATGGGTCGTTTAGGAGGATTTATTTCCTATAAAAAAATTATCTGCATTTCTCTCACACTCTACCCTCTTCAACATACATACATCTAAGGATTCCCATAAATAGTTCTAAAACACAGAGCTTTCTCAGGTCGGGTTCAAAAAAGAAGCTAGCGGGCTTGATGTATTACTACCGTTTTTCTCTCGTAATAAGAATGGAACATGGAACACCTTCAGCGTTAAAACAAAGCCCGGATTCTACGACAATTCGACGGACGAAACACACTGGAGCATGCAGTGTGAAATTGGGTATCATTGTTGCATGCAATTAGTGTAGCCCAAATTTAGACATCCTTAGCTGATATTTTAGAACCCAGCCTAACCCATAGGTTATATAAGATTCTCTTAACGCGGTTAATCGCACACGACAATGGTGCCCAAACTTGTCAAATTCAGGTAGAACTCAAAATGAGGGTCTCAATTAGCACGTGCGATCTATGGATTGTGGTTGTAGATCGCATACTAGGTGCAGCAGCAACAATAATTGCGGTAATATTCAGCACAGAAACCGAACGTAAACTTTAGCTAGAAGAAATAACGAAAGTCTAACAACGTTCGGAATTGAATTAACCTAACCTAACTTTATATAACTTACGTCGGAATCTGGTGTAGCAAATCTAACCTAACCTAACAAGCGTCCAGCGAAAAATAGCACGTGAAAACCTAATACCGTTTGTGCCTAATTTTTGTTATCATTTCGTCAGCTTTTTCGTCATTTGCTTTTCGCAATTGTCTCAGCCAATTTCCCGTTACCTAATTGACGTGTCGCTCGACCAAATCCAGCACTTAGAATGCGTTCGTATGGGGTACTATGTATGTACATATTAAATTAATGCCAGTTGAGCCTATGGAACCACTCAATGAGTCCATAAATAAGCTTACATAAATCCCAAAATACAACATACACAACTTATGGGGAGGTGACTATGTAGAAAGTACTCGTATAAGAGCCCTTACACGCTAAACTCATCCATCCGCCTGCCATGTACCTTGAACTAACAATAGAATGCGTATATCTATCTATCTACCATACACTCCAATTTATTCACCCTTTGTTCAAATTACATGGGAGGGACGTCAATTCAGAGTCAAAAGAGAGGCGTAGCTTATCCTTCTTGCTGTTGCTGTGGGTAGTTCAGTGTTTTTTTTAGTGTTTTATTGGATTTTATAGTGATTTGAGCCGAAATGATACGTGCCAATTTATTACTGAATAGAAATGTATAGCAGTTTTCAATAATCCGAGTATTTCTAACAACGCCATCCATTAAACAGTTAAAATAAGTACTTTGTGACGTATACAGTAAATGCTACAAATTTTAGATGAATGGTAGCAGTTGTTCTAATTTTTGTCGGAATATTTATTACCTATCAGTCCTATGTCCTATTTGCAAAATTATGCTGCGCAAATTAACTGTGCACTGAAGTGATTAAGATTTCAAAATTCGTAAAATTGAGAGCAGAGTACTCGTGATACGTGCAATTCACGCCTAAGGCGGAATTTACTGTCTTGCCGTAATGGGATGATTAAATTCGCCTTAATGATAGCTGCGTGAATCCGGTCAAATTTGGTGCTAATAAACATGTAGGTATAATTATGTCAATTACCAGCTAATTTTAATTTTACATTTAAGCAGTAAATTTTTAGCTCATAGTCTGAGCTCAAATTTTTTATTTAATTGTAGATTAGTTGAGATAATTGTACTATTATGCTATGTAGTATGCAATAATTTTATATCAGTTTTGATTGTACCTTATAGATATATGCTAATTTGTGTAAATCAATGGAAATAGGACTTACATTTGGACTGGACCTTATCCTGAGCATAAGTCCCGTTGAGAGCCCGACTAAAATGCTCATCCACAATCCTGGACACATCCCCATTGTAATTGAAGTAAATCACGGAATTCGCAGAGAGGTATTGAGTCCGGCTACTGCTCGCCCCACCATGTGGCTGGAGGGGGTGATGGTGGGAGCCAGTGCTGCTGGAGGAGGAGTGGTGGAGATGGTGGGCGGGGCGGTGGGGGATGTGGGTCGATGGGCTCTCCTCCGTGGAATCCTCCAAGCTGGACGTGGTTGACCTGGAGGAGGAGGGGACTAGGGCTAAGCCACCGCTCGATGACCCGCCTGACCCCAGCCCACCGCTCACGACCGGGGTCAGGGGTCGGCGGGCTTGGGTATGGCTATGGCTACTGCTGCCGTGTGAATGTGACTGACTGGCATTCGGTGTGGAGGAGGTCCCGGGTCCAGGGCTATTGTAGGAGGACGTGTCGGAGTTCAGGGAGTCAGGTGGTGATGGAGCTTGTGGTAATTTGAATAACTTCTGTTCCCAAGGGTGGCAAAAATAAAGAAAATAGACACAGAAATTGGATTAAATTGTTGTCATTTAATAGTTACGCCGGGGGGGGGGGGGGTGAAATTAGCATTGATACCTTTGCTGGCTTAAAATGTACAAATTTAAGGATTGAATATTGGACAATGATTCAATAATTTGGTAATTTTGAGTATAAGTGGAATATTAGATATATGAAACACCCGATTTGATGTGATTTCCTGAATCAGACTTTGGCTAATCTTTACTCGGGGACCATTCCACGCAACTAAATTAAAATACATGCGAAAACAAGTGATCCCGACACCTGGAATTTCAGTTTTCTGATCGCCGTCGAAATCAAGATATAGTATGATAATTCAATAATTTAATGGCTCCTATTTTAACAGCACAATAATTCACAGCCAATGGTCAATAGAAAAATGCAAAAATTGCCCAACACCGTTAACGAACAGAATATGTATTCAATTGGACAAGAATGTGAATTATTATAAGTAGAAGTCGACAAAACTTGTATTGGACATTTTTACTGTCAAATAATTGCCAAATGTAGTGTCGGAATTTATTAACGTGAGAGCGATGCCGTCAGAAAAACTTATTTAATTAGTATGTTTAAATTACTGATTAAAATTTCAATTTTAGTTCAGTGCCATCCATTTTAAAATAACTTATTGTTCGTTACGTTACGTTCACGTTACTTTAACAGCAATACCTTGCCCCTTTGCTATGTACTGAAATACTTTAGGCTTGCTGATACCAATAAGATCGGATCATGTATCTATCTGATCTGGTGTCATCTCAGAATTCCCTGACGCATGCATACGTGACTACTAAAAGTATCAATTTACAAAATAAGTCACGCCATGTATACCAACGTAATATGTATAATAAGTAAGTAAATGTATACCAACGTAATAAGTAAATGCATGATTTAGCATTTGTGTTTGTACTCGATTGGATATGAAATTTAAGCCTGGGAAAGGAACTAGTTATAGCTAATACAACAACGCCGTGTAATGAATTATAAATGTTTATTTAATAAATTTAACGCTGAATTTGTACTTTAGGTTATTTTGCACTTCTTTCAGGTAAATACATTTAAAAATACGCGGTAGTTAATTAACATTTCCATTCCTTGCAAAAGACGCCGTATTATAACCGCTTGTTAATTTCTCATTAAATCCAGCAGTACGTATTGTTTTATTATATTATTGAATAGCTACACTCTAATTTCCGCACAACGTAGTGACACACATTGACGCTAAATGCCACATTAAATCAATATATCCTGGGATCAACTAATACGGTCACAGGTCATATAAGGTCAAAAATCATAATAATCACTCACCTTATCGGAAGAAGACGACGAGGATGAGCGGTCACAGGAGGCTGACGTGCTCGAAGACGAATATGACATGGCATAGGGCTGATACATCACTGTGCAACTCATTTTTTGTCCGTGTACACTTTTTATTTTAAAGAAAATATGAACGCATTAAATTAATTTTTTAACTGTATTTTCCGGGATTGTAAACTGTAAATGTCACTGCCGTGTCACAAGTCGGATTCAGATTCAGTGCCCAACTCTACACACTGGTATCTGAATCTCAGCGTGGGTACTTCTGACTCTCTGAATTTTGATTTGAGGTTTGAGGTTCAAGTAGAAGAAATTACTTGGAGAAGATTGTCACTCTGAGGCCATTAATCAAACTCACTGAATCCATAAACAGGCATTACATTTCATATAAAGGCTTACACTTCACTCAAGTTTCATGGATGGATCTTGAATCTTCACGGGAGAAAACAATACTAATGGCCCTTGTCTCAATCCCAAAAATTATTCTGACTTTTGACGGCTTAATTCTTCACACGCGTCAAGACGTCACGTCAACCTTAGCCAGGTCCTCTACGTAATACCACGTAGTAACGCGTACAGTACAATTACACTATGGTTATTCTTATCTGTCCACAGTATTTGTCACTATCATAGATATCATTCAAACAAAACTATTATAGGCTTTTGGAACATGGATTCGCATTTAGTCAGCAAGTCAAATTATGTAAATTTACAGGCGTGTATAAGTGGGTATATAAGATTCGATGCCACACACACAGTGTACAGTACTATGTAGTTCCTGATTTTCAGGGCGTGTAATTCACACTAATTAATTTATACGTACAGTTGACAGGTGACAGATTTTTTTGCTTTAAAAAAATGCTTAATTCAGACGAAAATACATGGTCCTTCGAACCAAGACGAATCTGAGGCTAAATTTACCCCACGATTTTTAACTCGGTATGTAAACTGAAATTTGCACAATATTGTATGCACACTAGCTTGTTGACAAATGATGTCACGTACGTGTTGACACAAGCCTTAAATTTCGTAATATATTTTCACATTCAAAATGTTGTAAATTCTCCACTAAATGTTTTTTTTAAATCTGTAATTTCCACGTGGATCTGCCGATTGAATTGAAAATTGCTTGTCGTCGGAAGCCGAGAAGATCTCTGTTTTCCGTATAGATCTCAGAGATTCGAAGCCCCCAAAAACCCGTGAAGCTGAGCAGCGGATCCTGTTGTCTAATCCGAGTCAAAAGAGCGTATGAGAGCCAAGCGCATGTTGAGGACGAGGGTAGGGCGGTCCGTAGTGATCCGACATCCGACCAAATAGCCCATGAGAGCCCACCTTCTTTCTTTTCTCTCCTGGTTTTGGTTGCTTGCTTGGCTTTGGCTTTGGGAAAATACAGAGACACAAAAAAAAGTTTACCTATGGATTGGATCAAGTACTAAGGCCATAAGCGAAAGCCCTGTCCTGGCTACACAATGCACAATGCATGGAAGGGTAAAGCTTTTTGTGGATGTTTTTGGGCGTTCGTATTCGTATTGTATTTCCCAAAAAGACCCGTGTGGACTTTATATACGGATTGTGTCAACTCCCGGGACACATGCCATTCGGTTCATGGAGTTCAGTATAGGGTTTAGATCCTAGATTACCATAGTGACCGAGGCGGAGAGTGAGCGGGGGAGAAAGTTCTATATCCGCTTTTGTGCTTCAGCTACAGCTTACTAGCTTAGTTTTGTTTTGTACTTGAGCGGACATGCTAGAAGGTAGCCTGTGCCATTCCAAAACGTGCCTGGATCAAAAGTTTATTTTCTTCAATATGAGATACGACGTTTTACTTTCAAGATTTTCATTGAATTATGGTTTTATCTGACCAACCTGGAAGTTTATGAGCAGGATAAAAAACAGCTTCGAAAACTCCAGTGTCAAAAGCTAAACTTTATCGGGAATCCACTATTTCTTAATTTGATCGGGGCGGAAGGCTTATTTTCCTTTGCTACGTGCACCTGTTATATTTTATGTTCTTGTAGGTACCTTATGCATGTAATAATGCGTTTTCGTTATTGTTAAATGAATATCTGTGTTTAAAAGGCTGTATCTGTATTTGCCACTATGGGCTTGGGGTAAAGGTTTTGGGTAAAGATATGCTGGCGTCGGCACAGAGTTTCAGTCAAAAAGGTTAGGTTAGGTTAGTTTGAATGTTAAGAGAAATTATTTAAACTGAGTAGTAATAAAATAACGCACAAGGGATCGCATATATTTTTTCTAACCTAATCGCGTAGAGGAATATATAAGCATACTTTTATGGTTGGGTTAGAAAAAACGGACACGCTCTAGTTTGCGCACACTAAATATATGAATAAGTGCTATAGAATATTTGAACTTTAGTATTTGATTATTGTGGATTTCCTTTTTTTAAAAACAATAATAAACTGTATGGTGTTTCATTGCGTGGCTATGCCAGGTATTTAATTGGAGTCACAAGTATATTCAAGTTAATCCTTTAAAAAAACTGCAAGATATCACATAAGAATTCCATACATTCAATTTTTGATTGATCAGCGTGATGGGAGGTGGAAGTGGAAGTAGTCACTGCTGAGCTCAATTTTCCACTGTTTCAATTCAAGCTTCAAGCATGTGTATTCTGTATGAAGTTATCTGAAAAATGCAAGGTGGCAAATATCGGGACGTCCAATGGTGTCAGATTGGAACCCGGAATGTGCCCGGTCATCATGTCATTACAATTTCTAATATCTAATAGGGATGTAGGTAGGCATATTCGTATTAGCATTTAGAACATAGGTTGGGTTTAATTTATCAATCACATAATTGATAACATTCCTGCATATTTTATACCATCTTACTCTACGTATTTACTAGGTACTAACCTATAAGAGATCAGTCAATTAATTATCTCCTGCAATTTGCATATTGTGCTTAATCGCAATTACTTAAAACGTAATAATTTTTATGCAGTGCATTTCATGCGGCAAGATTGTAATTATCGTGCAAACAAAGCTTGGATCTTATATTAAATTTAAATCCGTCGTCAATAACCAGATTGATGCAAAATATTAACCGGCATGCTACTGCTACTTGTAGATAATTCAAGATGCAGTATTGCATTATCCACTCTATACGTGATTCGTATTCGCATACTTTTATTTTATGCAGGTTAATGTGTTACAGTGCTACTGTAATGTTAGCTAATGGACACAAACGGAGAACATCAGACATTCCCGTAATTATCCTACACACGCGAAACTTTAAATGTTACAAACGTAAATGCTTCACATTACGATTTACTACACTTTAGGGTCAATTAATGCTTGTATCCAGGAACAGGCCTCGATTAACCAGACTTTTGGCTTTCTGGAGTCGTATTGAGCGTATTGAACGTATATTATATGAGCTGGACGTGTAAACCGGGCGGGTTAGGTTTCGCGCATTTGCTAACTTAAGAAATAAAGCGTATTCTCATACAATAAACTATATAAACATAACATTAAAAAACGAGAGACTAAGTGAAGCAAAGGATGTAGTTTTGATTCATTTGTTGGAAGACGTACGTCAATTCATGACAGATCTGGGAGAAGGTCCTTCTCAAAACTTAGACATGGCGAAGTTCATAAATCCAAATCTAAAGAGTAGATTTATACTAGAATATAGAGTGATTCCTGCAAAATATTAACCGGCAATAATCCGTACAAACGTTTCGTTTTGTTCCTCGATATGCTCAAAATGCCACCGTATCTTTGGTTATTCCATGACACTTGCTACATACCTATAAATGCAAATCAAATTTCACCATTCAGTATACTGGACTCTATTTGATGCTCGTAGTAGGGAGTTTAATGATGTTTCAGAAGTTGAACAATAACAATTTGTGTGGCAAAGGGCTTATGGAACGGCAGGATACAGTGACAAGACTTTTGGCTTCCAACTGGGCGTGACATGACACTAAACACAATGTTCTTGGGTGGGGTCCACCTTGTTCATCGGCCACTTTCTTTCTCATTCAAGACTCAATTACTGAACTAACTATGTAGCTACATAGCTGGCTTGGCCAGTATCAAGCTATCTGGGAAAATCAAAGATCACTGCGTGATATGTGCTGGATGAATATTCGATATACCTCCGCCGTTCAGGCGTTTATTCCAGCATAAAAGCGTAAACTATATAAGTTGAGATTTAATACATTTATAAATTACAGACAGGCTATTTAAATTTACTTTGGGGAACCTAACCGAACAAAGCCTAGAAGATTCTCAAAACGCGGGGTACACACGACCACGGAATATGAATTCACTGCGAAAGTGTAACCAATAGCATATTCAAGCTCATAATTTAACGATTACGAATTACGACTTAGGATGACAGCCGAAAGGTGAAATGAGCCCACCTGTATCTTTCTCAAGTGCCAATGCGTGATTTTGAGTTTGGACTAACGAGGTTATAAATCTAGAAACCGAATCAACTGCTCTAATTGGTAGAATTCTTCAATTGCATTAAAAGTTTCACCTCGACGCGTCGAGATCCAACCATAAAAAGTTCAATACACTATTGTAGCAGCATAAGAATCTATTGACTTATTTATTTCCACAATGGAGGGGAGTTATTGAATCCATTAAAATTTAAATGCTCATTGAACTTACCTGGTTTTAATTGATACGATAATTCATTGGGATTAGATTAGAAGTTTAAGTATATTCGAATATATACAAACTACAATCAGAGCCAAAGTCAAGTCAGGGATCCAAGTTCCAACTCAATAAACTCTGTATCTGTACGAGCCTGACAATGAAATAATATATCAATCACGTAGGCAAACACGGTATGTATACCTGTGTGGGTCAGTGCGACAATTGATCGCGGACAGTTTTGGATTTGGCATAAATGTCGGCTTAAATAAAATGAGTGTTAAGGAACAGATTGCAGAGAAGAGTGGTTAGCTTTAAGTGTATCGATGTAAGGTTAACTTTTTGACATTTAAATAAGAAGTTAGGTTAAGTTGTGTTATGATTACCTATTAATCAATATTTCTCTGCCCTAATTAAAACAACTTTTAGTCTAAACTTTTTACCTAAAAAATCAGTAATCATTGATTTTATCAAAATTAGTTTGGTGATTCATTTGAAGAAAGGTCAGGGTAGGCTAGATTATGTGTAATTATGTTAGGTTAGGTTTAAAAATCCAGGATACAGATCGAAATATTGTTTTTATTAGGATAAAAGTTGTTAAAAATTTTGGCTAAAAGTTGTTTTAATCAGGCTACTTTAATAGGAACCTGTTACCTATTACTGGAACTTTCTATTTGGTAACCTTAACCCCGTCTGGGTTTTCTTACAAAACTGGAGTTAAAATTAAAAATTTGGAAAACGACTTTAGTTCACAGTTGGCTCAATAAATTCGGCATAGCGCAACATGAGCAAAATTTAGTTTGTATCCAACAAAACAGATTAAAAGGCATGAACGTAAATGCTTATCTAGCCAAAAATCGGTTTACTTAAGTAAAAAACGTATTAAGTATATAGCATATCGGGCAATTCAATTATAAAAACTTCGTACAAACGCCTTAATGTCTAACAATGACTTATCTTTTCGCCGAATTGTCCCAGAATTTAATTCAGTATAGTTTGAGTACATATTCAACTTCGTAGTCTTGAATCAAATCGTGAGTTTTTCCTTTAAAGTAATCTTAATGGATAAATACCTGTTTTCCAAGTTTTTCTCTTACCAGCTACGTAACGTGTAGCGTAGGTACATTAGTTGAAGAGAGCTTATCATATCATGGTAGATAAGTTCCTTAACGGAGTGATCAGGCAGGAGACAAGTTTATAAGTCACAATTATATATTTATTTCCTTCGGGAAGGGACCCTGGAGTAAGCTACGGAAGAAGATGCAGGAGTAGTGTGCATACCTTCCTGACAGGACGACAATGGATGAGCCGTCTTCGGAGTCAAATTAATTTGACCACACCGAGAGTCGCACTAACCGAGCCACCATTCCATTTCTATTCTACATATTACATGTACTAATACTGGTATACTAATAAACATAGACATAGTGATAGAACCAAAGTCTTTACACTATTCGGAAGGTGCGATTTTACGAACAAGCCTAGCGCACAAAACATAGCTTGGGTCAAAGCATAGCTTGGGTCAAAGCTTAGCGCACAAAACATAACTTGGGTCAAAGCATAGCGCACAAAACATAGCTTGGGTCAACGCATAGCGCACAAAACATAACTTGGGTCAAAGCATATGGCGCACAAAACATAGCTTGGGTCAAAGCATAGCGCACAAAACATAGCATCAGAAACAAAGCGTTGGGTAAACATAACTCCGGAAAAGCTTAGTGATCATATAATTGAGCATAAATTACGTACTTTTAAACAATGGCCACTATTTTCCTAAGCGCCTATGTTTTTCCATGCTATGTTTTGTCGCAGCAATATAAGTACGCAGCTATAATTTGTCGTAAAACCGAATTGCGCTATGGTATCTAAATTTTAGGGTGTTTCGGTGCTAAAAGTTTTGTAAAATGTACCCAATTTTGTGTAGGTAACAGATTTTCACAGTAATAATTGTGCAATTTTAACGAAATTTGAATGTTATTCATAATAAATGGCTAAACAACGGACTCAACCACAATTACAACAGCCAACCTATTAATGCTTTGTATGCTAACCTTTGTATGCTAACCTTTGTATGCTAACCTACTTTTAACATTTTCGATGCAAAAGTTTGAGTGCTGTACAAGTTAGATATATTTAATAGGCTACAAACGGTAAAACTAAGTTTTTAGTTTATTAATGCATTTAAGTATTGATAACTCGTTCCAATGCCATCAGATATCGTCTGTATCCAAACCCAAACTGTGCGAATTCAACTAATAAGTTTGAAACCAGTGTCGTGTACGGTACCTCGTTATGAGAACCATATAATTTTGGTTAGGTTAGGTTCTCAAATGTGAGGTTAATTCGGGTTTGGTATGAACAGTTTGTTTTTGTTTGTAAATTGTGTAGAAAAACGTATATTAGAACTTCAGAATTTAGAGAACGAATTTTCTGATTTATGAGCACCCGTAAATAACGTGAACAGCTCTAGCTCTGGCTATACAATACAGAATACAGAGATTGACGATTCCGCGTTCAAGTGGAAACTCAGCACCTCAAATGAAAATGAAAACGGACCAGGACACAAGCACAAGGCTTTTTTTTAACTCTTCTTATCTGGTTTCGGAATCAACGTTTCACTTTACCAGTAAAAGCCGTGCTAGGGAGTCCAGGTAATTGCTCGAACATTGTTGTCGGAACCAACTGAAATAGATCCAGGAAATAAATAAGCCTTTTATAGCCGTTCAAATACAAAAATATATTTTAAGGTCAAATTGTATTCTTGACAGATCCGTATATATAGATCAGTTGACAACGACTTGCTGTGATTTGGTTATTGAGTTCAATTTATGCGTTACGAGTTATGAATTATGAATTATGAAAAACACAGATTTAAAAAAAAAAACATGCGAATAAATGGCGGTACATGGTACTGGAATTACCAATGACAATGGAACGAATATAGTTGCACCAGAATTAGGTAGGTACTAAATAACTTGAAGAACAAATTCAATTAAATCTTGACATAAACCTATATTGTATGCAATAACTTCGTACTTAATCGTAACCGTAAGCCGAAAACAGGTAGCCTTTTTAATGTCAAATCGTCAAGTACCCTTCCTGGTCTGGTCCAACCCACTCTAACCCTTTTCCTTTTGTTTCTCACGGTTTGTCAACGGGTGGATTCTTTGTCGACGACGTGGACAATGACATGACAAGGGGTCATGCATAACCTTTTCGTCCGTAAAGGATCTATACATGGAACTATTATTACCTGTACAATACAGTCTAGTTCATTTTTATGATGGACATGTCAGTGTCAGAAGATTTATGTCCTAACATGGGTTGTGTCTAATATGTACAATTACAAATACAGAAGGCTATATTATTGCTACCGTAAATCCATTACATTGGAAACTTATTGAAACACCAAATATTCATTACACATTATAATGACCATGTATAATAAATAATCATTTTGTCGAAAATTAGGAACCTATATGTACCACGGCGTTCAGTAATTAGTTGGATCTAGTTTAATAAAAATTGCGTTAATTAATAAAAAGGTTTCGTGGTTCAAATAACAAGTCTTTTCGGCATTATAACTTACAATTATTAGACATGAACTGATCACGAAACTTGTCGATGCGTATAATATCGAAATCATCGAAATATCCGAATTTTGTGCCTGATGCCTTGTGGAAGCACGAAATGTTCCTAGCCACAGCACAGCCAATACCCATCATTGTTTCAGGGAAACAAGACAAATGTGTCTACAACTATCTACTTTACAGTATACTGTAATGTGGCATTTTTTGGGGGATGAGTAAAAATGTTCAAGACAGGTATTTCACGGGTTGACATTTCTTTTCCCCTCTCAACTTGATCAGGTGAAGCTATGGCGTTTTTTTCTTAAGATTCGTGTAGTACGAGAAATGAGAATACGAGGAATGTTGGGATTCTCTGAAGGTTTGGACGACGCTTTTGACGTCTTCATTCCATGCTAGAGCATATCAATCTTAACTTGAATGGAACAGTTTACAAAGTGTTGATCCATATTTGGATGATACGAGCAGATTACCAAGAATTTTACTGGTATGATAAATGGGTTGTCTTCGGATTTCGAACAGTAGCGTTTTGTCAAATTGAGGCTTTTGTTTTTAAGGGAAGACTATATATTTTGCTAACAAGCTGCTTGACAGCAGTTTGAGACCAGCCTGATAAGGGTTGATGAATTTTTAAAAGAAAGGAATAACATGAGGTTTATTAGTTTTTCATCGCGCGACGATTTTACTCCGATTTTTCAATTTTATCGAATTTTTTCGGAGAAATGAAAACCGATCGAAGACATGGGTCATCGGATCTGCTCAAGGCCCTTGCCTTCTGGTCTCGAT
>JAQFYT010002336.1:0-13214 GCA_034694925.1 Ceratophysella denticulata | reverse complement strand
TTGTATTAGAGGATTAGTAGTAGTCCATTCTATTCGTAAAAACCTAAATATTTAGGGTTGAATAATAAAAAAAAAAATAATAATAATAATATCTACGCGCACTAATAGTATGCATATCTGTACAAATATTATACAAACGCACACAATGCAGTTCCAAGTACGCATAGTACATAACTCAAATCCAACTGTCGATACATTACAGTCTAATAGAAATCCCATTCAATTAGCACATTGCCGACTGTAATAATAATGTTCGTGCATCTTTGCGTATACATTCAGCGTATTGTTCAACCTTGCGTCTTACATTGGGAGCTGATTGTGAGAATTAAAATTGAAATAATGTACGTACTACGTGCGACGAGCGTGTAATGCTTTGCATCCGATTAGTTTTAATATTATGATTGATGATAATTTGGTATAACGTAATACTCTCGCTAATTCTTTGCAACCCAGTGTGACTATTTTATTTCGGTTCCAGGAATTTACGTTGGTAATGGTTAAAAAATTTCGTCTGGGGTCGGGATATATTTTTACCCATTGTAAATCCTAAATTTTGTAACACGCCGAACCTCAAGCTTAATGCTAATTCACGGAAATAACCGGTGAGATCACGTTTTACTGTTTTTACATATACCTAAAACATAAATACTCGGCATGTAATCTTAAGCAATTAGTACACTACTCATTAGTCATCAAGTTAAGAATTTCCACGATTGCCAAATCCACAGGTAGTTTTCAATAGTTGCATCGTGAAAGTAAAAGTCAACAAAGGTAAGCCAAGGCCTGTAAACAGTGAGTCCTTAAACAAAACAAAACAATCCGTAAACAGGCTTATGTAGAAAGGTTGCTAAAATTAGGATTGTATTCAAGCTGTCGCAGTCGCAGCATAACCACGAATTACATGTATTGAAATGAATAGAATAGAATCGAATTGAACAAATTGCATAGGTGGCTTCAGATTCTTAGCCTTAGCCTTAGTTATTATTAGTAGCATGCTCTCACAAATAACATCCCACGGCTAGGTCTACGTGATTGGCGATTAATTTGACAATTGGAAAACTCTTGTTGTTTGGTCCGCGACTCTACTATAATGTCATTGTCACTATACAGGTGAATTGCATACAGGTGCATTGACGTACCAATTACCAATGGTCTACCCGTAACCTATATGTCATAGTATTCAATTTCTGTATAGGGACCTTCAATGGTACCGCAGTAAATCCAGTCTCTGTTAATTTCTAACAAGTTTCTCTAACAAAATGTCAAGCGTCTTTTTCTGGGCCGTAATTCACGGACACATACAGCAATTGGTTGGTGTTGAATGTTGAACCCAAAATTTCACTTTTCAATTTAAATACATAATATTGCAAATTGCTGTACCGCTAGGTTTTCACTTTGTCTGACTTTGACACGCACTTGACTGTTGAAGTTACCTTTAATAAGACCTTAACCTGCCCAAAGTTCAAAACTCGCACATTGGGAATGTAATTACAATTATATCCGTAAACACTACGTTAAATCCATTACGAGTCCCACGATCCAACCTAGCAATTACTAACCAGTTCTAATGTGATTATATAAATGCTACAATTACAGTTAATCCAAATTACCCTAATCCTAAATTTTGTCTAATTTGATATGACTTGTTCCCGTCCAACAATGTACGTCACAAATTCAACTTGTTAACAAATAATACGCTACAGGACAATTTCCTAATTGATAAAAACTACTGAAAACAACCTTTATAACAAGGATCATTCTCCCCTCAAGGTTATGCCCTGTACCTGAAGTCTGAACTCTATTCAAATAAGGAATTATAAATATTTATGATTAGAAACGCTCAAGCATTTAAATCTATCCATCAATTTGCCATAGGGTCGGGCGTCGGGCGGTAAGCAATATGTATTGCCAGGTACAGGGCTTCCCCTGTACTTTACTCGCATTCATGTGGATTAGGATTAGGAGCGAATAGTCGATTTACGGCTTATTTACAGCAATAAGCTGTGCGCGCTGTGCAGCTATTATTGCTCGTAACAAATTTAGTTCGTTCAAGCTGGCAAGCTAAAGAATGTTAATCGTTTGCCGTCGTCGACAGTGAATAGTACTTAGTGACTGATGTTGAATAACTTATATCCGCACATTAAAACACAATAGCAACGGGTACAATGCTCATGTTAATTGTGCCTTGTATTTACTACTGACTTAAAAAGTTTAGTGTATTCGTAAACCAACTATCGTACAACTTCTACACACTTTCCTGGTAAGAAATACCTATGAGTAATTTAAGCTTGTGTCGTATGTCGGTAATGTATCATCCTTACAACAACCAAACCGCTGCTTGACTGTGGTCCAGCCTCAGCGTCATGTTCTGTCCAGGCTTCCAGGCCAGGAGGAATCACGGTTAAACTAATTACAGTGTCCATGTGGACTGCGCATTTTTTTATACTCAGGACTTTACAATGATGAAATCAATACTCATAAAATCCTAATCAGTATGTGTATGTATGTATGTATGTATGTGTGTATAAAGTACGCTTAGGATTGGTCAATTCTTGAAATTCAAATTCTTTGATATTTTCAAGAAGTAAACAAACTTTGGACCTGTAAACAAGTCTATCAAAACAGTAGTGCACAAAGGCACGCTGACATGCCAACAGTAACACAAGTGTGACGTGTGGTTCAAAGGGCGCCTTTTGAAATATTACTAGGAACTACCACTGTGGGCGAGCGCTTACGTACGGTTGACAACATTACACATTACGCGACAACGCGACGGGCCATGGTTGCCATGGCTACTCTTGCTAGTATTCATTAAAACAGTAGTTGACGTAGGTCTTTTATGGTCTGTAAATTTGTAATTGGAAATGAAACGTGAAGCACTTAACCATTATGTTACCTAATACTCAATTTTTGTCCGTGTTCATAATAGTAATTGTGCGTTGTACATGGACCGCAGAGACAAGTCATCATTTTCCAAACGGAAGTTCTAATAATTACTTATAATATAAGAGCACTTGAACAAATAATACTTGATTAATCTCATTCTTGTTCACGAAGGAGCAGTCAGTCAAAAGTCATTCCCTGCTTGCGTGCTGTAAAAGACATTACAGAGTAATTATCTAAAGTACACAAACATAGCATCACATACCTACATTCCTTTGCACGCATCAATTGTCTTCATCCAGCATTTCAACTAGATTGGATTTTTTTTTGTTTATCTGGACCGAAGATTGTCACAAGGCAAAGTTCTTAAAGTTAGGCTTTTTCTTGGTTTGGTTGTAAAATTACATCTGCGTCTTGTACTTGTCTTCAGTTAATTACACCCAGAACGTCATCACGCTATTGTTTTAAAAAAACATGGACCGACGAGAATCTCTCGGCAAAGCGGATCCGAATCGGAGTCGAATTAGCCTGGTGGACATTGTAAAAGAACCGGAATTATCCATTCGAGATTTCTATGGACCAAAGGAACATTGGAGAATTGTGAAGAACATGATGATGCTCGGTCTTACCTTTACGCTCCTGTTTACGGCGTATATGGCTATGGCTAATTTACAGAGTTCTATCAATAGCGAGGTAATTCTTTTTATTCTTTAGAATATATTGATTAGCCTCCAATGACTTTCTTTCCGCATCCGCATATGAGTAGACAGATTCGTATCATTGAGATATTTATAATTTCAACACATTTTCCTTCTGATTAATTGTTTTGATTAGGATGGAATTGGATTATATTCCTTGGCGGCGTGCTACGGTGCCTTCCTGCTTTCATCCCTCTTCCTACCACCGTTTCTATTGGCAAAACTCAAGAGCAAATGGACCCTGCTTCTAGCAGTTTCCGGGTACATACTGTTCCAATCTGCACAGTTTTATCCCAGATTTGGGACGTTGATTCCCGCGGCGATTTATTTGGGCACTTGTGCGGCTCCGCTCTGGGCGGCTCAAGCGACGTATTTACAGCTGGTAATTTGAAACATTGATATTTGTATTTAGTAAATTATGCAATGCTGATGTTTCAGCAGCGTTCTGCGAGCAATTGAGCGTTGATATTATGAAAATGAGTCATTAGAATCTTCAATACATACGAGCATAAGTTTATGGATATATCTGCGCCATATTCCGATATTCGTGACGTAATGGTCGCAACACGAAACCACACCCTAATTTAAACAAGTTTTGCGCTAAACCTTTTGGCAAGTTTTGTACTAAGAAAAGCAACATTTTCATCAATATTCGGCTTTTTAAACCTAACTTAACCTGAATACACTTAATCTAACCTATCCTGACATTTCTTAGCATAAATCACGTAACCAATTTTAATAAAATCAATGAATGACCTGAAATACCGAATTTTAGTTTTAGGGAAAAACTCGTCAAAATTTAGGGCAAAACTTGTTTAAATTAGGACAGAAAAATATTGATTCCAAATATATTTTGACTTGGCTTAAAAACCTTAAATATGAAGACAATGGTCCTAATTTCAATTTCATGTTCAATTAGATTGCTGAAGAATACGCCTTTCTCCGAAATCAAAACCCAGAAACAGTTCTTCAACGATTCTTCGGTATATTCTTCCTTTGTTTCCATTCCTCACAAGTATGGGGAAACATGATTTCATCCTTTGTGCTGTCAAGCCCTGTATCAGACTCTACTGAACCGTCCAATCATTCAACGATGCACTTTGAAAAATGCGGAGCCAATTACTGTCCAGCTGCTCCAGCCGCAGTTGGAAACGCGTCTCTATCGGAGCATGGGGATGGGGGTAGCGGAATTGAACATAGACCTGACGCATGGAAGATTAACGTCTTGATCAGCATCTTTGTCGGCTCAACTGTGGCTGCCGGCCTGGTTATCTTCTTTCTGTTGGACTCTTTGAAAAGGTTATTAGTCCACATTTAGGGCAAAACATAAATGTGCATTTAGAATTGCAAATATTGACTTTAATTTTATTAATTCTTTAGATACGGTGAAAATGAGCGTGGGCTGGTAAAGAAGGATAAATGGAACTCTTTGTTTATTGCTACGATTAAACACTGGAAGAAACCAACGCAGCTCCTTGTGATTCCAGTATCAATTTGGCTTGGGATTCAGGAAGCGTTCATCGGGGCAGAGTTCACTAAAGTAGGCTAATTGTAATTACGTATTAGAATAATTCACACTCATGCACCGCGTGCACATCTGTCATCTGTTAAGTCATGCGGCATGCATACAAATCAATTAACAATTCTGATTATATTCTATTCTGAATAGGGATACATAGCCTGTGCCTGGGGTGTCGAGAGCATTGGATTTGTAATGATGTGTTTTGGGATCTGTGCTGCAATTTCCTCATTGATAATTGGAAAGGTCATGGAATATGTTGGACGACCCGTTGTGTTCATGACTGCTGCAGCACTCAATCTTGCATGCTTCGTGGCTATGCTCAAATGGGAGCCTAATCCTTCCGAGCCCATGATATTTTTTGTCATTTCAGGGGTTTGGGGTATTGCAGATGGTGTCTGGTCTCCGCAGATTAAAGGTAAGAGGCTAAAATGGCTTTAATTACAAAAGAATGACGTCTTCAATTCTGTACCTATCTGATTTTAATAGTTTTTTTTCGTATTTCAGCACTATACGGCACCATCTTTTCAAGCACTCGGGAAGCGGGTTTCAGTAACGCAGGTCTATGGCTTTCTATTGGGTTCATTACCGTTTACCTCAATGCTGGCACAATGTGTATGGAAGCCAAGCTCTACCTGTATATGGGAATTCTCATATTTTCCATGATTTGTCTTGGAATTGTCGAAATCATGACAAAATTGCAAAATGCAAAATGTTCAAAACCGATTGGAAAATCGATAACATTAGTTCATTAGATTAATTTCTGTATTTTTTACCAATATACCTATCAAATACCATACACTTTACCTTCTTCAGTGTGTCCATGCCGATAGGGATAGGCACAATGGACTATCCTTATTTTTACCAATCATACTCAGTTGACAAAAAGTTTTGTTTTTGTAAAAAAAAATGCCTTCAAACTTTGATAAAAAAAATAAACCCATACCTTTTACATTTATATTTGAATTTTTTCAAAATTATTTGTCGAGATTGAAATATATCTCACCCAAAAGCCGCATGGTGGTCATACGCGGAAGCTAGAAGACAATCATGTCTTACCCTTATCACTCCCGGAATGACGGTAGAACCGTGAGTCCGGGCCGCGTGAAACTTCGTGTCCCAAAAATGACAATTTCATCTGAAAGAACGACGAGCAGTAGCCGGAGCAGAAGTCGGGACAGTAATGTGACGGATGACGAAGATAGTCGTGGAAGCATTGGTAGACGAATTGGAGCTCAATTTTTCAGTGGAACTCATTCAGGAAATAATTCAAATCACAGTTCTAAATATGATCATGAGCATGAACATCTCATTATGAGCGTTTCACAAGAATTGGAGCGAATCTCGTCCCGGAAATTTTCCATGGCTCGTCTTGGAGATTCATTCATTTCATCTTCTAATCTCAAAACTGGGATTCTCCTGGAAGATAATGATATTTCAACGAGTCGGACGAGTTCTGCGAGCTTGGCTAATTATGTCTCACCTGCCCGAAGTAGTCGAGATAGAGTACGGGATCCGATTCCACCTCCTTACAATCGTTTCGAGGATTTCAGGGTAAACCTTTAATCTTGAAGTCTTAATTCTATTTTCATTAGTTTAGTTGGTGTCTTAGCGGTATTTCGTAATCTTCCCTAATGAGGAGAACCTGGTTCACAGCATTTACGCTAACCGTTCGAATTTGTCATTAGAAAGCTAAAAATTGGCGGTAAGATGCACTATTCAATTTGCTTTACAGGGATTTCCGCGTGGGAACGAAGTGCCCTATCATGACCAGTCTCGAAATATCACGGTTCGACATCTTGCTAACCAAATTGACGATAAATGCTAACGTCATTTAGTGAACATTTGATATTATTGACCATATTTTCTGCAGGTACAAACAGCGACCGTTGGAAACTCTGGCAGATATCAGGAACTGCCTCGAGAACATGTCAATGCCTTGCAGGCACACACGACGACCGTTGGAAATTCTGGCAGATATCAGGAACCGTCTCGAGAACATGTCACTGTCTTGCAAGCACAAACCGCGAACGTTGGAAACTCCGAGAGATATCAGGAACTGCCTCGAGAAAAAGTCAATGTATTGCCGGACAAAACGCCACCTCCAGCATCTACCTCGTCATCGGTTGAAGATGACATCACCTATGTTACCGAACAACTACAAATCATTCAGGAAACGCAAGATTCAATCCTTAACTCGCTTCGTACTGATATTGACGTGGTCCAAGCAGAGAATACACTGTTGAGTCAGAAGAATTTACAGCTTCAGTAAGCTTTTCATACAATACTTCACTGAAATAGCATGAAATCAAGACGTTTTATTTGAACAGGTCGCAAGTAAGCCATTTGAACCAATTGGTCGCGGACTTATCCCTGGATCTCCGTCAAATGCGAGATATCGTTCGTTCCAAACAAGCCCTAGGCGTCTCACTCAGTCTTTTGCACGGAAGAGACCCGCATTACTTCGATTCACAGGATGCCAATTCAATGTGTGTTAACTATTCGTCCAGTCCGAGTCAGAATTCGACCGGGAATCAAACCACGCCGTCCATAATCCTCTCTCATGCTCAGACTGTGCACGACAGTCAGGGTCGACCCCGTTTTCAGACTCAGACTAGTCAGAGTCCAAGAAGTCAGAGTGTCAGCTCAAAGGAGCGTCATCATCACCGGAAGAGTAGCCACCGATCAGGGTCAGCTGGACAACAAATTCCGCTCGATTCCAAAGCGACTAGTCATACGATGAAAACTAAAAAACGCTCCAAGAAGGGTCTCAAAGAGGGCAAGAGCTCCAACAGTAAGAAATCCGACACTACGAACAGCGCCAATGGAAATCTACTCTATACAGAACCACCAATGAAATCTTCTGGCTGTTTTTCCAAATTATTCAAGAACAAGAAAAGACAATAATCAAAATCTCAGCAGTTTAGAGAATTAATGGTTTTGTTTTTGAGTATTTATTTGAATCTTCTTTACCGATCATTTCTTGAGTTTCCAGTGATTATTAAATGTCTAAATTATTTTACGGTTTCAATTAAATTCTCGAAAGTTTTTTTTTTGACAAATCTTGTGTATTGTAATTGAATCGAGGATTTCAGGGATCAACCCCAGCACAAGGGTTCGGTTTTCCTTTCTTCTTTCCCGTACAAATTACACAACTTCCATCAGCGACTGATTCGTGACAACAGTTCATGATCTTGTATTGGTCGGAAATACCGCACCGCTCATTGTATTCTTGTCGGTTCTGCAATAACAAGGTTATTACCTAAGTATATTTGGCACATTTTTTGCAATCCACCAACGCAGACACAAACCTTTTCAACAGCTTCCCGAAAAGTTTGGAAACAAACTCGTCCTTTTCCATCTGGATCCATTCCTTTTGCCTTTTCCCAAGCTAATTGAAAGTCGTTGTGTGACATTTTGATTCCAGCACGGCAGAGAATTTTTAGCATTTCATCTTGACTGTATTCCTGTACGAAGTATCAACGATTTTGAAAATGTACGAACGCTAGAAGTTAATTAATTAGCAATAATCATACTCGAAAGATATCTCGACACGTAATTCCGCGCGTCGTGAACACGCTTGGCCAGATTAGGCTGAAGGCATCACCGTCATCTCCATAGTTGGTCGTGTCCTTCGTGCTCCGAATTTTTCGAGGCTGAGAATCCGTGCGAATGCTAGGCATACCGAATATACGATTTTCCTTGGCCCATTGAATACATGATTGTTGAACGCACATATTGGCCGTATGGTCGGCGTAGGTAGTCCGGAAGTGAATACAACTATTCGTATGGGGAAGGTAGTACGGCTTGAGAGCTAAAAAAAAATCATAAAAATGCTATGCTAATCAGGTATTAAAAGCCGGACGAAGTGCCATCCCTGGAAATTTTCAAATGATTTTTAATAAATTAAACTATTTTACTTGTTGTTTTGCAAAGGAATTTCGGATCTTCGTGTCCCTTGATGAGGTCCATGAGCTTGTAATAATTTATCTTGTTGCAGGGAGACGGGTGGAAAATGTTGACATACGTTAAGGCTTCCAGGAAATCCTCCAGTTCCATTGTCCGTGGAACCTTGTGCATTTTCAAGCATTTCATAAATGGGTCCCACTCAATTGTTCCATTACAATCCGTATCGTTCATGACGAACTCTTCGTAGAGTAGTTCCAAGTTGGCTCCACGGTCAGACTTGAAATTTTTCCGCATTTTGTCCACCCAGTCCGTGAGGTTATGCATGATTTTCATGGCCTTCTCTGCCCCTTCGTTAGGGCATCGATTGAAGATTATTTCACGGATTGGTCGCTCGCGCTCCAAGTCGCTCTTTCTTCCGTAAATAAAGCTAGAGCAATGGTAATGGTAGAAACATTACAAACTGTACACGTTTTATAAAAAAAAAGCGGCTAGAAATCGTATATAATTTACTCGGATCCGCGATCTCGAACGCCACATAGCCGGTCTTGCGGTAGCCCAAGTTTTGGAAGACGCTGATCAACATGATCCGCATAAATTTTGTTCACGTATGGTGGATCAGGTTTGCATGTTCTCCAACCGCCCATAACTTTAGCACAAGATCGCCCAGCAATATCATGTGGGGTGTGATCTCCGAAAGTATCCGTTCTTCGATACATGGGCCGACTTTTATCATCTCCGACATAACTGAAGTTGAAACCGGATACATGTAGCTATGTATACAATCTTTGGAAACACGATAAAGCGTCGTTACTTACTTCCGACACAATTGCTCGCCAGGATTGAAGTGATCATGGGTCTTTTTGTACAATGCTCGGCAGCACTCACTTTCCGCGTCAATTGTATGGCGATCCTTCTTCGGGTTAACGAGCATTGCAGCGGTAACACCTGCGGTCAATACCGAATATGTAATACCTGCTGGAAATTGATCAAAAGATATTTTACGAAATTTTACTTGTATCAGATGGAATGCCAAAGCCAGTCGTTTCCGGGTCCACATGCAGTGGCAAGTTTGGTAGCTGATCATGAGACTTTCCAATTGGTGCTAATCGGTTCGAGGCATAGATGCTTTCCTTCAAATCAATGTCTAGTTGTTCCACCCAGGTCTTAGGAGGTGGACTGATTAGTTTTCCAGCCTGTTGCGTATATTCAAACAAAATGCGTTACGGTTATAAATTAACGATATTTTGAGTTTAACTAAATTAGCCATGGAATCGTTACCGGGGTCAAGTCAGTTGAAACGACGCCATGTGTCAGACTCTTCGGGAAATCACAGTCCTGAGCTGCTCCATAGTGAACAGTGGCTTCACCAACACGCCCAGTAGGATACTGTCGAAATCTTCGAAGAACACAAGTATTCCATTCATCATCGGGGCACCAGCGCAAATTGTCCTTGACGCCGTCCGAGCTGACCATCCTATCTCGCATGGCTTGAATTTCCGGATCGAAATGACGCTTTGATAAATCGACCCATCGGTTCCCTTCGACATGTTGAGGACAATCTTCTTCATAAACAGCCTTCGATATTGAAACGACAATTTCAGTTACATTATTTACTTCACGGTGAATCATGATTGAATTAGCGTGTGGTTTAGCTAACCCGTCGCTTCTCAATACATGACGGACATTCGCAACTTCGTTGGTGCCCAGTAGGTATATCATAACAACTCTTGGGCTGGAGCTCGGGAGGTACGGCCGGAATACCTTTTTTCTGAAACATTATATGTATGTATACGATTTTGTAACATAAATTACTGTTATCATCATTCATTAATACACCTTTATGGTTATCATCCAAATTATCATCGAATTAAAAATTTTGCTTCAAACTCATCAATAAATGTAAACCTGGAGTTCAGCCAAATCCTCAGCGCATTCAGTAGGCACTTCGCATGGATTGTCCGGAATTGGTTGGCAGGTAATATGACTCTTGTTCTGATTCGGGATATTTTGTGTAATTAAATTATAATACTTTCGGTCGCAGTTAACTGGACCCTCTTTGCATGGACAAGCCATCTTCCTAGCAGTTTCTTTTCTAGGTGTTGCACTCTTATATCTCGAATTCTGAACTCTGAATATCTTTTATAAAAAATTCGCTCAATGAACAAGTTTGAAATTCTGTTTGTATATTGGTTCATTATTCAAAGAATTCGATAAAGTTTTGTGTTTAGAACAATTCAACTGTTTGTCTATGGTCTTTTATTCCTGTCTTCTGGGCAACCAAACGCAACAATAGCTTCCAGGATTACAAATTTACAATAGGTAGGTACACACACCACACATACACACCGAAGTCTCGAATTACGAATTGCATCAAATCTATCGAATCGAAGTACTGATGCTGCCAGAACGTTATGACATGGGGAATAAGTGTAATTTCTGATTCGTTATTCGTAACTGGATGCATCCAAAAGCCCGGTCCAATTTATTCGTGGGTAGAATTTTTAGCTAAAAAACTACAAATCTATTCATTTATATTGATTACATACACTCTTCATTAATTATTACAAAGTACGAATTTACGATTTAAGATATCCAAAATATGGACAGACAAATTTTCACCAAATATTGACATCTTTCACTCTGTCGGTCGTGCAAAGAAAACCAATACCGTCCGTATAGCGTAGTTCAGTAAACAATAGGCGTTCCTTGTATGTAGGTATTCTGGCTTCGCAATACATTTTGCTTATATTCATGCTACTAAAAACGAATCCATGCGTCCAAAAATTATCCTATTTGTCCCTAACAAATCAATTATTTCCTTCGTTGCATTTAGCTTTCCAAACTTTAGGCGTCCTTAACTACATAGTTGGCTAGAATCATAATTCGATTGGGAGATGGCGCATGTACAGGAAAAAGCTTTCACTCTTGTCAGTTCAATCGTGTAGTAGGTCGTAGTCTTTTCTTCTTCAGTCAAATTTTTTAGAGCAGAAGAGCCAGAAGCCAGATCGCCGAAGCGTTCGTCCTTCTTCGTTGTTCGTGTTATTTTCTATGTACAAACCAGAAACCTAGTCCGATTTGATTCGTCATCCTACAACATCCTGGGGACAAGAATTTTTGCTTGTACGCAACTTGTAAACACCCGTCTTGTCCAATTCAACAGCCCATGGCTGTGCACAGCTTTAGCCAAGAAAAAAACCAGTCTGGGTATCCAACAAGAAGCCTTGCCGTATAGAAAGTCGTATAGCGTGAAATACGATGTGCTGAGGCCATGAATGAGGTAAGCTGGAATATTTGGGCCTCCTTGACGTCAACTATGGCTTTGCTGGGAGGCGTAATTGGGGAGTGAGTAGATGGAGGACAGTCCTCGTCATCATCGTCATTCGTAGTCAGTTCTTGAGCAGATTCAGATTGTCAGTTCAGTCAGACCAGTTTTTTCTGTGTTTTCTGTATTGAGAGGGTGGTACAGTTCTATGCTTCTGCTGCTGCACGTAAGCACGTAATACAACAGTGAGTATACATACATTATATAGACATAGAGACTCCCTCAGCTCTCAATTAATGGTGAAGTGGGTTTAGTCGTTTAGTTTTGAGTGAGGCAGGGCCAGCAGAGTTTTAAGTTTAAATACTTTCCATTTTGCTTTGGGTGAACACCACCTCCTTTCCCGAATCAGGTGGACTCAAGTCAGAAAAATCCGAAAATAACTAAACAGAACGAACTTGGGACTTTCTAAAACATCCCTTTGCTGTTTGCGTCGTGAATTTGGAATTTGGATTTTTGATTTTGGAATCCCGAATTCCTGGTTTGCGGTTGGGAAGATTGTCGTCTTCGTCGTAAAATAGCTTTAGGTAAGTTATAAGCACAGTCAACTGTTCACATTTTGAATTTACTTACATAATCAGAGTTTAGTACATCTGCGAAAGGTGACAGGTCAAGTACAAGTGTCTAGCTGGGACATATGATGCAGGAGGTGTATCAGTACTAATTGACCATGCATAGGGGCAAATTTGCCTTCCTGCATGTCACGTGTCAAATTAACATTCTTATATTTTAGCTAAGATTGCATTAAGAAATATTTAAAAGTTGAATGATCCATGGTTCAGTCCAGATCAGGGAGGCAGTTTTGCCTCCCGGGGAGGCAGTTTTGCCTCCCGGGGAGGCAGAATTGCCTCCCGAGGGAGGCAAAATAGCCTCCCTTGGGAAAATT
>JAQFYT010002335.1:0-13225 GCA_034694925.1 Ceratophysella denticulata | reverse complement strand
GCACCAGCGACTGAGAAAACTCCTTTCGTCCACATAAGCTTGCACAAAAAAAGAGCTCGTATAATCTATTAATTATTGTGCTATGCTTTTATCTTCATTTATGTGGGACTGGGGTCAATGGGCTGTGCATTAATCGAAAATGTAGGTCGGTATTCAGCGTAATTATTACAGGACGCAAAAACGAAGCGAGTTTGCATTTCAACATTGCAATAATTAGGCAGTTTTGTCGCTAGATCTGTATGTTCTATGGTGGTGGGTGGGTCTTCCCCCTGTTGATCGCATGATAGATTAGGTTTTAGAAAATTACCCAGATGGGCCTATAACATTAGGAGAAAAATCTGAATCCTAAGAAACTTAAAGCAAAAAACTTTCCCGATTGATCTATTTCGATGGAACTTTTCGCTGAATGCTTAAAATATTCAGTGGCATTTTTTTTTCATATTTGTTCAATATCTGAAAGACAAAATCTGAAATGTCACTTTACTGATAAAAGAAAAATAATTTCATTTTATCAAATGACGTTTTAAAAAGTTATTTACCGCTTTATAACAATCTGCGTTTTTATTCCTTCCACTGAATTCTGGTAGTTAGTTAAGGTTTTATGCAATTTGTAACCCAGCCTAACTAAATATACAATACAAATAAATAATATCAAAATACTAATACAAGTGTGTCGCTACGCACCACCTGCGCGTTTGGCCCATTTACACCGATCGAGTCCAATCAGTGGTTTGGCAAAATTTCACACTGGCATTAAAATTTATTTTAAAATAATTTAAATTAATAACACAATTTTTCATTATCTTTGACCTCAAGTAATTATGGTAATTTTAAAGGGTTTAAAATTCATTTATCTTACCTAATAACCTTCAGATAGAATGCGGTTTTTTGCATTGTTTTCAGGAAGGTTAGGGCTCTCTAGAACAGCAATTTTTAGGTTTGAATATACATTCACCTTTATAGGGCTGCCATAAAGCCTAATGTTAACTTTGACCCCAGTTTTGACCTTGAAGGAGAGGTCAAATCGCTTCGGTCATAGGCGTCTCCTCTCTTGGGGTCAAAGTAAGTATAATAGTATACAGATATGTTAACGAAAACAGAAGCCTAAATACAAGATCTGTCAGAAGCTCTGAACACTCTTATATTATAGCAAGAACTTCATTAAATCAAACGACGTTAGAACCGTATCAG
Organism: Ceratophysella denticulata; assembly: GCA_034694925.1. Classification (NCBI taxonomy): domain Eukaryota; kingdom Metazoa; phylum Arthropoda; class Collembola; order Poduromorpha; family Hypogastruridae; genus Ceratophysella; species Ceratophysella denticulata. Next base: position 12,034 of record JAQFYT010002335.1, on the reverse strand, counting down.
AAAAAAACCGCTTCTCGGATCCTGTTACACTGCAAGAATATTAATTCAAAGTTAGGTTAGGTTTAAAGAAAGAGAGATAGTGACTAGCGGTTTTCGATGTTGCGGTTTTTTGGCTAGAAGTGTTTGAAAGCATCGTATTTAATTATTTCATAACATTATGTAAATTTGTGATATTTAAAGTGGCACTGAGAATATTGAATTGGCACTTGGAATCATGAATTGGCGCTAAGATAACCTATAAGTCAAGTAAAGCGAAGTCAGTGACAATTCAATATTCTCAGTGCCACTTTAAATATACCCTCATTAAATATACCTCTATGTAAATTGTCGCCGTATTAAACCACAGCGAATAAGAATAATGATCTACAGTTAAAAATTTTGCTTAATTTTACGATCGTATTTTATCAAACAGCGGTTAGTCATGGATACATTGTACATACATACATAGATACATTATACACGTATTCGAAATTTCAAGGATCATGTGCGTGCAGTACAATATAAACATTACCAATATCATCCCAATGCATCAAGCTAGTAAGCCACAACAATGGTTAGAGGCTAAACCAATAAAAAATTAATCATTTACATTTTCTATAATTATCTCTTGCGTTTACCCTTTTAAATTGAATGAGTGATGTGACGTTATGAAAAATTATATGAAGTTTACCCAAGTGTTTTATCAACACAACTTAAGAGCAACTTAAAAGAAGCTCAGTTCCAACTCTCACCGCCAGGTTTAAGTAGTCTTAATTAATTAATTCCGGGCGAACGAGAATTTTCTAAACGAAGGGGATCCTTCACTTTGCAGATATCACTTAGGGGGTCATATTAATTTTTATTTCAGCTTATTTGGTTGAGCCGTTTTCGAATGAATTGTACCGCAGTGAAGTGGCCATGCTGATAGCATTGGTGTTATTATTCTATGGTCGTAATTGTTTTACTGGAATTCAACCATTTAGCATTTAGTTTTAGCTAACGCGCATCCTTCAGATTTTCGAGAATGCATTTCGCTTCATATTGCAAGTTTTCCTGTTTCAATTCGTTGATTTGGGGCAAAGTTAATGGTACCGAGCTGGACCCTTATTTTCATGGGTTAAACCCCCCTATTACAATACCTTAACAACACTTGGAAACTTGAAGATCTTAACAAAAGAATAATTCTGGCAGGTACGTGTACGTGACAGTGTTATATTTAATGATGCTCGACGTGTGGTCATTGTCGCATGTCCGTATCATTCATTATACTTAGAAAATGTTAATAATTTACCTTAGCTTTCGTAATGCCCAGACAGACCATGAGCGTCAATCGTCAATAACTTCAATTATTGCACAATTCAGTGTATAATTTATGGCATTTGAGTTAACGGAACTTTGCAAATTTACCCTTGAAATGAATCCATATAAAGTCGAATTAAATTTTAAAAAAGATCGTGTTAATCATTACATTTTAAACAAAATTTAGGTAAGTGTGTGATTCTCACAATGGGGTCTAAGGCTGTATTAATTTTGGCTGCAGGTATAGCACTTGTAAGTTTAGCTCATTTAGCGACATCGAGTGAAGATTGGTGCTATAGCCCGGCAATATGCGGTAAGGCAATATACAGAAATATGCTAGACGGAACTTTAATTTTTAATTCTATGCTCCATGTAGATTAGAATTTTGAAATTTTAAAATTCTTAGGCGACAAGGCAAACTGGAAAGGCGTTTGTGCTACCGGAAAAGCCCAATCTCCAATTAATATTGACTCAACTAAAGTCCTGATTCCAGCACCGAGAAATTTGAGGCTCAGGATAAAGTTTAGTAACGATTGGTGTAAAACTCAGGATTCGATTTATTTGAGAAATTCTGGACGGTAAATTTATATTTTAAATTATTATTCAATTTTTCAATTAAAAAATCAATGTCATTTTCAGTTGGACTTCGTCTAAATCCCGAAGCAAAATCGACAACACATACGATGAAAGGGGACGGGTTCAACGGATCGTATTATTTCGCTCAATTGCACTTTCACTGGGGTGAAAATCGTAGTATGGGCTCGGAGCATACTATTGATAATTCGGGGTATGTGTTTGCTTAGGCACCCGTATTCGCGAATCTTTACGAATAATTATAATGCAGAACGATAAAAAGGTTTTCATATAATCAAAGCACGCCAGTAGCGATAAACATGGTGTATTTTTTTATATTCTTTAAATTTTGAAAAAAAATCAGCTACCAAGCTGTTCTGCTTCTTGAATTTTTAATTACTTTATGGGGATTCACTTTGTGCACATGAAAATCCCACAGGAGCCTGAGGATTCACCGTTGGCCTATCAGAATATCGCTGTTCTTGGCGTTTTGGTTCAGGTACACGTGTAATTAAGCAAAAACTTGAAGATTCTGGTACCATTGTCCTGTGCGACCTACCGCGGTTTGAAGATTTTTAGAGGTTAGCCTAAGATTTAGCTTGGTATAACTTGGAGCTTAACCTGACATTTTAGAACCTAACTTTACTCAAGCAATAAGACTCTCACACGGTGGTTCACCCAAGACAGTGACATTCTATTTCTGTCTCTTAACCATCATGTCAAGTACATTCAAATACAGATACCTATATAGATTTTCTGAATTAATTTAGGCCGGCAACTATCCCAACAACACCGCTATGCAACCCATTATTGACGTTATGTCGCAAGTGAGTAAGCAAAGCGGCGATTCGGTCACGAAATTCAATATACCATTCAATCTCCAATCCCTCCTGCCAAGGAATAATGGTCTCGTCTATCGATACTCTGGATCCTTGACCACGCCGCCTTGTTCTGAGTCCGTTGTTTGGACTGTGTTCCGTGAACCTTTGCGAATTTCATACGCTCAGGTGAGCAAACCTTTGATTTTTTACATTTAGGAAATGGGTGCTATTTAAATCAAAAAATTTGAAAACCTTCTCCAACAGATTAACGTAAAAATCTAAATTTTGCTTCACCCGCTTATTCTTATAAGAAAGCTGCGTAATCAGAAAATATATACCTGTGTTTGTGTTACCAGCGACGTCAAAAGGTCAACAGAAATTTTCAACCGGAATACCGACTGCTTTGACATACATAACGCATAGTTTAGGGTACTTTGTAAGCCGGTTATAAAATGGCCTGAAAATGTGTTTAAGTTTATAAAGTCCTGATTAGTTTGCATTAAAAAGCCTCCTCATTTCCTGATCTTATGAATTCTGAATGGATCTACCAATGGTGAATGGTGCACTGTGTATTATTTCCTTGGTTTCGTGTTGAAAATCGCTATTGAGATCCCTTTTTCCAAGCGATTTGGACGATTGAAGAGCAATTTGAAAGTGATATACGCTCAACACCAGCGAACTTTTATTTAAAGCTGGCCGGTCAAGAAAATTAAAAATTTTGAAAATCGGGCGTTTAGCGTATGTTTCAATTCAATCCGTGTAGAAACAAGACTTATTTAGAGCGCGATTCATCCGAAGCCGGATGGATGGGTTTTCAGGCTGAAATGATCATTCACACAACCATTTTACCTATTTCAAACTCCGCCTCAAACTGTTTACCGCTAGGGCTGGACTCTACTGCCGCGCCACCTCTCGGCGAAGAAGCACATTTTGTTTGCGTGTATTAAGCTGTAATACAAACAGAGTGGTAAAGATTATATTTATCACGTTGTTTGTTATACAGATGGCTGAATTCAAGAAACTCCAAAGCGAAGATGGGCATAGCATGGACAATAATTACAGATCAGTCTGTGCCACTAATAACCGGAAGGTGTATAAACACTTTTTTGACAGAACTTGTGAAGCTCCGGTGGACAACCCCTTCCAGATCAATCATTACAACGACGATGTTATTCCCGAGAGCAGAAGCATGTTTGTCCAGAAACGTTTTTTGGACGAAATTGGTGTTACAACCAAGATTTCCGCAACGTTGGGAAGCAAAGAGACTATACCCGAATCCTAAACTCATATATTGATAAATAATTTCAATATTAGAGGAATTGAATAAAAAATTTATTGAAATTTCAAAATTTAGCCTATTTTTATTTGAGAATTTTTGTCATTTTTAGAGTTTATCATTGACGCCAGCCGCAAAAAACTGAATTAGTGTACTAAACACTTATATCATAATTATTAGTTGAGGTCTTTGAGAACGATGCCAACATACTTGAGTCCACCAATCAGGGAGCTTTTCGCATTTCTCAACTTTCATGCGACCAATCAGTGTCCGTTTATCAGTACTTTACATTAACCAGTACCTACGTTACGTGTGAAATTTGGCGGTTTACTTTCGATGCATCACTTTAGAATCGAAAATATGGTGGTCCTTCGAGAAGCTTAATAATACTTCAGCGGCAAGGTTACAGGATCAGCAGTTTGGAAGCACCGCGCTAATTTCCATTTTGGTATACCACCTTAACCGATTTCAATCAGCCTTCAATTCATACGAATATTTTTAGCGCAGAGCGCAGTCAGCCATGGCAAGAAAAGTCAGTTAATATGATGGCGTTCTATTCTTTCGTTTTACCTTCAATGCCATAGCATAGCATCAAATTGTCATCTCAGATCTCTATTATCCTTAATGTAATTGAATCCACGCTCGGCAGCATACTGCTTGGAAGCTTTTCAAATCAAATCAGTACAAATAGAACGCAGTTCACCTATTTTTAGCTGTACATTACATGTCTGTACATTTGTACTACATATTGGAAAATCCTTAGGTTAGGTGCCTACCTGTCTATATATTGTTCTTGTTTTTCTCGTCAAACAAATACGGCTCAATTGAAAATGACAACCACTATTTTGACTTTGGTAAAACTTTTTTATTTAATTCACGTCAAACTTCTTAACATTTATCTACTGTCTACAGGTCTTCAAAGAGCCCTCGAATAAAACTTTCCCTCGCATTGGAGCCTTCGTGCAACAGACGCTCTTCTTGTTCCGGGTATTGTCACGTTTGGAGTATCGCGACAGTTCAGCGGCGGTGATTTAGCCTCATTTTAAAACGCTACTCCGCCGTTATTTTCCAATCGATTTGGACGTTTGAAAGCTCGTTGACATTCGGACAAACTGCTACTCAATCCTCGGGTAAGTGTGTATTCCAGAACCGCTCGAAGCAGCCTTTCGGAAAATGTATTCCGGAAATACATTTTTTAAAAAAATCATACTAACCCGAGAATTATGGCAGAAGCGGTTCCGCTTCCAACAAGCATTATTTTTTCGAAGTGCTTTGAGTCGTTTCGGCGGAGTAGCGTTCCGCCTAACCCGTTTTTTGGGTTCGGCGCAGTGTGGCAAAGAGTTGGTTGTGGTTGGGTTGAGTCTGCCTTATAGCATTCAAAACATAGGCCGCGCCGCAACCGCCACCTCGTGTCAAAGGATCTCACATAAGCCACTGGAATTTCTCGTTAAAGTTGACTTGTAGGTGGGCTAGTAATCTGCTTATGAAATCTAACCACAGGTTTTATTGTCGGAAGTCGGAATTGTCGCTTGATTCCGCTAAGCATTGTAAATTGTAACTTTCAACTTTCACCGAAGAAAGCCCACCCAGAACCCAGAAGTCGTAGATCGCTCCTGGATGGATGGCGTGACTGTGTACACGTTCAGTAAAACTTTTAAATTTTATCTCGGCTTGGACCTAGATGTTTGGTTCTGTGGATTCGAAACTAAGTTTTTTTTCCCTACCGCTGGCTTCGAGTGGATGGAACCATGGAACTTGAGTTTTATGATCTTTGACTATTTGGGATTAGAGACATGTTTGGAAGGTTGGAAGTGAGTTTGAAATAAAAAAAGTTTAAATCTTCTTTGTGTCCCCGTCCTTGTGTTCCTTTGACATTTTAGTGGACTTGAGATTAGTTCTTTGAACCTTTCCGTTCAAGTCCAATTCACCAATTCTTTAACTTGTTGAGCTCTCTTTTATCCTTTGACTTTCTCTCTGTAGTTTGTAATGAATTCTCAAGTTCGTTTTGAGTTAAGAGGGCAATAGGAACTTTGTAATTAAACGCTGCACTTATTTCAATTTGTTGTAGTCAAAAATTGATTACAAATTAAATTGGAATTTATTGGGTCATGCACGAGTGGTGTCTTGCTATTGTGACGAATACTAATGCTAGTTCAAAGGATTCAGTTTCAATGATTATATGATAGCACTTGACTTTCGGCCGGTTAGATTAGTTGAATTTAGTCAGACCTAAATCGCTTGGAATACCTACTGCAAATTGTGACAGAGGCACTTAATTTTACAGGGACGTAGCTAATGACCAAACGAAATGATTCCGATTCAGAGCTATCCTCAAAAATTACCAGGAGGTCACAAACGGGTAATACGGGGGCGTATGCCTGAATTTTGTGCTGGCGACATCAAATTTTAGGCCTGGTTTGTCTATACCATGAAGGATAAATAGGGTTAACTTTAAGAGTTATCAATTTTGATACACGCCTTGATCATCTTGGATGTACTGAATCCTACAGCATTTTAATGAATTTCAACTCAGCATATGCTTAAGAATTTAAATAATTAGCAATATTTGCTAAAGCAAACGTTGATTATAGTGGTGAATTCCGAATGTGTCTGATTTGTGAGCAATATTTTAGCAGGACTTGCTATTAGATTTCTTAGGTACCTAAATAGGTGGAAAGTTAAACAAGAATTCCCAATAGAACTGACAGCATTGCTGAAATTTTCTTCAGAGAAGAGGATGCTCTTTTTGTGTACTTTACTAAAAACTCTTCGGAATTCATTTGGAGGAATTTTGAATACCATCTGAATTTAAATCCGAAAACAGATGCATATATTTATGTTAGTAGTTTTATGCAAAATCGTGGCTTCTCTGTTTACATTCCACACTTAACTTAGGTGCTTTTAGGGATAAATTATCAGAATCCACTGACTCCATAGAATCCCCAATTACAACCAAGAATAGCTTGATAAATTATTTCAATAAGTAAAGCAAACACGAAGAAAGTTGTTGGAGAAAGCAGCGAACGCACGAGATCTGCTAACTAATTTTAAACTTTACACAATTTCTTTCTAAAATAGGTTAAAATTAATTTATAACGGCGCCTTAGTGCTGTATATTTACATGTTCTAAAGTTAATATCAGGTCAGACAAACCAGACCGGAATAACTGACTGCAAGTAATCTGAACTTTGTAGTAAACATTTCAGATTTAAATCGTGAATTATATTTAATAATACGACCTTAATCTAAAACAATAAACTACTAAAGCGAGTACAATTTTTATTGAGTACAATTCGACGGACTGGACACTCCAGTGGTCATCTTAAATTGAAATAGAATTACTACATAAGTTATTACTAAACCACCAATCTGAAATCAATAAATTATAATTGGAATTAAGATAATTCATGGATTTAATTAGACATAAAAAAACACACTCTGCAAATTCCTTACCGAACTCATGAGACCAAACGTAATTACAAGGGAATTCCCAGCACTTAACCCAAGGTTATTCAGGGACAAATCATGTAGCACTAAGCTCAGATCACTCTGAGTCAATTGAGTGTAGTTACCTTCCAAATAAAGCCATTTGTATAATTCATCGCCGATCTATAAATATTCAATAAATTAATTTTTAAATTCAGTATTTGAATTTAACAGGTTGCACGTGGTATGGAGTTCGGCAGCATGTCATACCCGCTCCGGGAATTGCGTGTGCTTTTCCTAACCTAACCTTGCATTGTATACAGATAATAGCTTGGATTAGGTAAGGTAACGATTGATACTGAAGTTCTCCGTACCCTTTTATGCTTTGAAGAAATGACCGTTAGGCATGTCCAAAACAGTACAATGAAAATAGATAGCCGGGCTCTTTCAAATCCGCCCATTGACGTGAAGAAATTTACGAAGATTTCACAGTAAAAAGGTAACGCTCCGATGGTGAAAACAAAGCCAAAGATGCCAAATGCTTCATTTATGCAATCTAGAGTTGACCGAAATAACTTGTGACGTTCAACGATTCGAATCTAGATATTATAATCAATATATTATTGTTAAAATCGGTGTATTATTGAGTGTTTTCTGCCACCGATCCAGGTAAAATAGACCGGTAAGGGAATGTACATATGTGCTTCATAAATTAATAAAAATTCTGCCAAAATTCTAAGTATGAAGCAAAACTTAGTAATTTAGTTTACATAAAAATGCATAACGAGGAATTATAGCGCATTAACATAGCTGTGAAAAGACAGCGCAAAAATATAATTTCGAGAAGACATAGCGCACAAAATATAAGTACACAAGATAAATTCCTAATCTGAGGTTACGCGTACTAATTTAGTTTACATAAAAATATGTTACGAAAAAACATTGCTGCGAAAAGACTGCACGCACATACACAGACATCGTGTATAAAACATAGCAAACATGAAAATGTGCTTAGCGAGTTGCAACACATGTTCCATTCAGCTAAATTATTGACCATTATGTGCTACGTCAATTTTTAAATTAAAAATTACCGGTATCAAATTCGTATGCAGCACGGAAATGAAATCATGAGAAATATGTGAGAAAAACATTGTTGTTAGAAGAACGAAGAGTTCCAACGACACAGTAGCCAATCTCTGGTAAATCAGGAGAACGCTCAAGGAACCAACTAATATTTCATTCGGTGATTCTGTCATGAAGAATCTTCTCGACAACTTCACCACACGTCTAATCATTCTAGACCAATCCCAGTCCGCGATTTGAAATGCAATCCCGGTCGAAAGTATTGCAATGGTAACCGGGTGACAGATACTGATAATTATTACGAATATCCTTCGCTTGAAATATTAAAATAAAAGGTTAAAAAATTTATAAAACGTAGATATTTGGAATGCATTGCACTAAAACTAAGCAATTCAGAAACTAACCCTTTTAACGCCAATTTTCCAAAATATATTCATGTTTTTATCTGTACTGGATTTTAATGCAATATTGTTTTTAGGTTTTTCATTCGCTTGACTCTGAATCATGTTGAACACGGCCAGAACAGTTGTCTGCTTGGTAAGGTTCATATATGGAAATACAAGGTAGTACGCAACGCTCGATATGTCTGTGGCCATATTAAAATAAGCTTCAGGGTTGGACACGGTTTCAAAGTTGAAAAACCCATTCGTCATCGAGATCACGCACCAGGTAACGCTGACTTGCAGAATCGTCGAGATAACCTGTAATTCAAGGGTTACTTTTGAGAAGCTAACCTAATTAAAGCTATAACGCGGTAGCTCGCAAACGACAATATGCTATCTGATTTTGCTTAAATCGATGCCTTACCTGTTGAACCTCATTTTTCACCAAATTCCAAGTCCGTGACATCTCATCAAATCGGAATCGAAACGTCGATAGTCCAATATAATAGGCGTAATCAAAGAATATTTTCCAGTATACCAGAGATTCTGCAGCAGCGCTCTCAACTTCAGAAGTTTCAGATGCTGTATTACTAAACTTAAGTTTAGACAATTCTGAGGGCTTAGAAAATACGAAACCTTTGCCACATTCTGTGAACTCAGAGCTAATCCAATTGCCCTTCATTTTATAAAGCTGCTCTGTTGAATCTTTGTATCTTAGGTTGCAAGGGGCAATGCAGCTGCAGCCTAGCTAATTCTTTAGAGTTCGACCTTGTAACTTTTACTAAATGTTTCCTAGCTCAATAAGGTTACCTTAAAGGTTACGACTGGGAGCAAAGCCTTGAGAATTGAAATCCAGTTTGCCCACTACAGTTTTAATGTAATTCACTTAAAGGAACTGTCAATTTTGTATTTACTTTGCAAATAGAGAGTTATTAAATTAAATGTATTTTTGGTCTTTGGTAAAAAATTCAATCAGACCCACTCTTCTGAGTTATGAAGGTTCAATAATGTAAAGAGAAAACTCTATATTGATCTAACCTTCAAAATTTCAATGCCTCTGAAAAGAATGGTAGGAATTCGGAACTGGTTGAGCTTTTAAACGAACTATTTGCACTGTTTACTGAACAAACCTGCTGAACAAATTCATAATTCATTGTCACTGATTCCAACCATCTTGCTATGATCAAGCCGTAGAAATCAAACATTTACTTTGAATATACCCGATATGCCCAGGGCAAGATGGCTCAAGTTTGGGTTTGCCTTCTCGGCCGGTATTCAGCCCCAGGGTACAGAAAATATCCGCACAACCAAATTACGCATAATTCAATGATCTATAAATTTTAGGATCAGGGCCCAAAAACAGCCAATGCCCAAAATGTATATTTGAAAAGCGGTCATTCTACTAGTCGAAAACTCAATTTAACATTAAAACCCTAATTTAGTCACAAGTTATGAGCGTATTTTGATTAAGTTACGTCAGAGCGATATACCAATATATATTTTATTGATCAAATTTTGCTAATTTTTCTTGGGTTGAGCAGTATAACAAACAACCTTGTTAAAACGGGTACATCTAACTTGGAAAACTAAGGTTATGTTAGGAAAGAATAAATTAGGAGTTTAGTCGAATTGCTACTACATGCATTATTTTAATATATGGTTTCGTTCTGTGGTCGTTTTTTCATTTCGGTCAATGAGCTATTTTAGCTACGGATCCAAACATGTACACAGTTTAGGTTTGACTTCCAGCTAAAGAGGTTCTAACTCGACTAACTCAGACTAACTCATAATATTACTTTATTTTTATTTTTATATCTTCGGCGTTGTAATATTAACTAATATAATTAATTAAATACATATCCCAATTTCATTGAGGACAGTTACATGTTTGGCTGACCCGCGGATGCCCCTGTCGTCATCCTGAATTGGAATAGGACTACTACATACGTAATTACTAAACCCCCAATCTAGAATCAAGAAATTTAAAGTATTTTAGATTTACAAAATTAATTTAGTATCTTTCATAAAAGGAATTCCAAGCCCCTCACCGAACTCATCAGACCAAACGTAATTATGAGTGAATTTCCAGCACTTAGTCCTAAGTTGTTCATGGCTAAATCATGGAGTAATATTGTCAAATCACTTTGGGTCAATTTTGTGTAGTTCCCTTTCAAGTGTAGCCATTTGTAGAGTTCATCGCCGATCTGTAAATATTCAATAAATACATATTTAATTTTAATATTTGCATTTAACAGGTTCTATGTGGAATGGTGTTCGGAAACATGTCTTATCTGCTATGTGAATCGCGTAGGCTTTTCCTAACCTAACCTGGCATTAATAGGTTAGATTAGGTGAGATACACATTTGTTTTTCTACCTTTTTATGCTGTTTGGAAATAACGGTTAGACAAGTCCAGAACAATACAATAAAAATTGAAAGACGAAGTCTTTGAACCCCACCCATGGATGCGAAGAACGTAACGAAGATTTCACAGTAGAACGGTAGTGCTCCGATAGTGTAAACGAATCCAAAGATTCCAAATACTTCATTTATACAATCCATACTTGAACGGAGCATCTTGTGCCGCTCAACGATCTGAAAGCGTATTGTAAATATAGCATTTAAGATAATTCAAAACTTATATTGGCTATTAATCATATTCTCTAATAAAATATCGCTTTGCTCAAATTACTATTATTCTGTTATTTTTAAACGTAAACCATTGCGGTTTGGTGCAATGGATTTGGGGTGAGATTATCTGCAATATGGAAAGAGGAATGTGTGATTAATGTTCACCAATTCAAATTATTAAGGCTCAATTTTAACCGTAATTATGTAGTGTTCAGTGGACTAACCACATGCTATCGCAGCGGCTATTAGCCCCAACGCTTACAAAATCCTTAATCCGAGCTCAAAAGCTAATGCTAATGCCATAGAGGTATGATTCTACTACATATAAGTAGACTAGAGCGGCACTTTTGTATGTTGCTTATGGTCCACGACTCGGGGTATTGATAAGGTACTTTTGCGGGAAAATTCAAATTGAAAAGCCATGTGGATTCAATGTGTAATCTAGAAAAAGTACCAAATATGATTGGACAACTCATGGAATTCAAATTTTTTGATATTTTAGAGAAGTAAACAAACAGTAAACAACTAGGCGACAACGCGAAAGGCCATAGTTGCCATGGCCA
>JAQFYT010002334.1:0-13229 GCA_034694925.1 Ceratophysella denticulata | reverse complement strand
GAATTCCATTTCTTATTGCAAAAGTCTTCATTTCTAACGCACATTCTATTTTCTCAATGCACGTTTATATTATTCCCTTTAAGAAACTCGGTTCTCTAAAATTGAAATAGTTCATTTCCTGTTAATTGAGAAAGAAATTGTACTAAAAATGTCTTATTAACAGAGAACACCTTTAAGGAGTTGAAATACTGAGTCGTGATTAAAAAAACCTCATCTCAACTCAGTTGGAGTGTTAAAAAGCGAAGTACAGAAATAATTAAGCTGTCAAACTTCATTTTTTCAAGTTTTCTTCATGAGAGGAACACAAAGGATTGTTTATTCTTTGTAACTAGTCTCTTGTTGAGCAAGAACTCAGGCGCTGTCGGCAGTTTCCCCTTTGATAATACAATAATGAAATTGTCAAGCATTTACATATATCTAAGGCTCAGCTGTATATACCTTACATGAATTGAGTGTCGCTATATTTATGACTGATCATTGCAATACTTTCACTTTAATCAAATGGATTAAATTCCGATGGTCTTGGAATGTTGCTTTATAGCAGAAGCAGAATACAAATTATATATTTTGCAGAAATTATTTAAATTATAGACGGAAGAGAAAGAACAAAATGACTACAGGACAGTAACATCAGGCGGACTACAAATTTGGATTTAGTTTTGTGACTTCCGCACAACAATCCACAAAAAAGGCAATACTGTAATTCTGAAGCGAAAAGAGAGAAAGCCTGTTCATTAAGTCCAAAAGCCATGTCAACTACTTAGTACTACAGTTACTACGGACAAATATTTAATAGCATGAAGCTAAAATGGAACTTATAATTCAAAAATGGAATGGAATTAATGGAATTATAATTCAAAAAGAGAGGTAATCATATAATAAAGCCAACAATAAGAAACTGACCTGCAGGTCCATGCGACCCATGGCCTGCCCTTCGCAAATCTATCAACATCAACTTCATGTGGGAATAACGCTAGTGAAGTGAAGCTAATATAAGAAATGAACTCATTGTGAAGCAATTAATGTTCATCGCTAATAAGTTTAGAATATCATTGCAGACCTTGAACATCAACAACTAAACAATCCGTTAATTAAATTCCAGTCAACATCCAATTCGGTTCGGATGCCTTATTTATTATGACGAGTATTTTGCATCAGTCATTGCAATTGTTAGCGTATGTGAACTTAACACTCAAGGTTACATGGACATTCATAGCGGAATCTGCTTTTAAATCACGGATAAATATGATCCATCTGAAGCTTAGGGCGAAACAAATCGGGCCTATTTCAAATCAGGTAACAATAACCCAAATACAACACTGAAGAACAGCTTATCGACATGCCTAACTTCCTAACTATGCTTTATTCATACTTATTTGTGACCTGTATGTAACCCACTATATTCCGCTGATGTCCTGAAAATTTTCGCTGCCATGATTTGCCTAAGAATCTAAAGAATCGGACGTTTCCAAAGCATCACTGTATTTGAGTCAGGTAGGCAGAAGTAGTTTCAACTGTGTAGCACTAGATTAAGCCAACCTACTCGTTTCTGACTTGTTTAAAAGGTCTTTAAATGGAAGCGTCTCTCAGCTGGTGTTGTGCTAATGTGTAAGAATCTAATTAAACTGTCAAAATGGATTTTGATTCCCCATTATACTGAGCATATACGTAAAAACGATACATATAGTATCCACACGATAAAATGAACATACATACACAGGAGGGTGACGCGACGTTTCACCGAGGGACAGTTCGTAGTGCACGACGTTTCGTAGCGGCCAGTTCGTAGCGAACCCAGTTCATCGCGGCGAAAGTTCGTAGTCAACCTAGTTCATCGCAGCGACAGTTCGTAGCAAACCCAGTTCGTAGCGGGCGAATTATCGTAGCAGAAAACATCAAGCACAACAATTAACACATATAAATCATTCCCCATTCAATTCATGGTGATGAACTGGGTTCTCTACGAACTGTCGCCGCTACGAACTGGGCGCTACGAAACGTCCCACTACGAACTCTGCCTCGGTGAAACGTCGTAGATTCCAGAGGAGAGGGCAATGAAGTGTTTAGTTCTGTCCCGTCGCGTCGGCCGCGGTTATTTCCAATGTTTCCAGTGTGAGTAAATTGAGTTGTCAAAATGGGATCGGGGGTGAGCGGGTAAAGAAGATTGATTGATATGAAGCTACACAAAAGCTACAGAAAAGCTAGAAAGCAGGGCTCTCTCCACGCTCCATGTTATTATAATAATAATAGGCTCCGATAACACTAATTAGTTTCCAGACTCAGCCCTTCTACAAACTACCCATCAAACCTATATCCAGGCTCATGTAGAATTTAATGATACTAAATAGAATTTCTTATTATCTTATTAAATAATAAAAAAACAAATCGGTTCATCCATAATTTCAGAACTCCCATAAAATTTCTTGTTTTCTTAATCTTTTATTACGAAGTACATTTAATGTTCATCGCCCATTAACCAAGTTCGTGTATAGGAACAGTGTATAAGGTATACATTATGTATTTAAAATACCAGCGACAAGGAAATGCAAGCAGAAACTTCATATTTTGTACATAAAAAAGTGTTTTTTTCCTTATTGAAATAAGTAAGTATAACCTTGTATAAACACTAATATTCCGTTAAATGGAACCAAATTCTATGGTGAAACAGGTTCTGTGTCAGGTATCGAATTATTTTTCTGTTTATTCCAAATATATTCTCAAAATTTTAAACAAAATAAAGAATTTTGCCTTTATTTCTGCTTGGGTAAAACCGTTTTCACAACTTCGCAAAAACACTCGTTAAAAGAGGTCACCGTGAGCATTGACATTAATGGTAAACTCAGGTCAGTACCGGTAATTTTGGGAATGCGACAAACTGACTCTCAGCTTGGAACGGAATTGGAGTGCTTTAAGGCAACACTAAAGTATTGGATTGATTGCACGTGTGGTCAACGCAATTTTTGCTGCTTTGCATATAAAATATTATTAACAATATGTACAAGGAATTTGAACAAATCCATGTATTTTTTATAAATCCAGTAATTGTCTCAAAAACAGAATTTTTTCCTGTACTGAAATACATGCAGTATTATGTCAAATCCGCAGCACAACTGAAAGAATCTAACGTGGCATGATGGATCGTACTCAAAATAACCAAACAAATCATAGAACTGCACAGCATAATACATACTATTGACAAATCTGCAAAAAAAACGAAAAAGAAATATTTTATATCAAACTTTTGTAAAACTAGGTACCTAGATATTTCTCTGAGCTTGGCTGTACACATAATGCAAAATCTCTTTTGCACAAACCCAAAAGATGTATTTTACCAGGTATATTTTAGCCGATGCATAGCAGCTCGAAACAGTAAATTTGCTTTGAGCCAAGAACCAATCCATAACGCCGCATTACTGCCGCAGCTATTCCGTAGATAGTAGGGGTGTACTCATAATCAGTAGAGTGTTTTTCGTTCATTTGGCTCGTCAAACTCGAATAAACTGAATGCAGAATGTAATCATAAGGTTTGGGCCCGTAACATGAACTCTGCTACACACCGCGACATCTTCTGCTACAGAACTCACACCCCTACCGTACTACTATGTATAACATGAATAGGCAAGTAACTCTACTCTGCTGTTCAGCTGTGGAAAACCCAGTGACTCTACGGGAACAGGAATCCCACCAATGATTTGTATACCTAATCCCAAACGCAGAATAGAGTTACTCATGTACATGTACATGAATTCACAACTGAGTATGTTCTCGGACAGAAGGACACTGGACGAAAAGAAACAGCACAGTTGGCATGGAACGAATCTTAAGTAAATGGCTTTTTATTAATCTTTTGTGAAAACTTAGTTGATTTTATTTTTACATGTTTAAATCTTTTTTGTAGGTAGTAGGTAGCTTGAGGATTCCTGGACCCTTCACATATGGATTCTACGTCAATTCAGGGCCGTCAACAGGGTTCTGCAAGTTCCTCTAAAACGCCTAAACTCTTTGTATTTTGATTTAGAACTCGAACAGCAGAGCCTAACCAAATGGAGTTAAACATTTATTTCAACAATGGACAAGGATTACATCCATGCATTCCAAATTGCATTTTGCATTCTGCAATAGGCAGCAGAATGAGGTGGATCGAGATGAGTATGCTACTGCTGCATATGTTGCCTCAGATACACATGTTACGGTTTGGATATAATATTGGTTCTGTTATAACCGAACCGGTTCGTATATAATATTGAATACGGGTTTAGCCAATTAAACACCATTAGTCAAGGTAATAAGAATTCGTTAATTATGGAATCTGGACCAGAATTTAGTGCTCTTTCTAATGGTGCACTCGTTAACATTGCTAACCTGCTGCAGCGTTGTCAAATTACCCATTAATTGGAAACGCTCCAAGACGCGTCAGAGTTATTTGACATTTTCAAAAGTAAAAAATATTCTGAACTTAAAACTAATCACACCATTGAAAAGAGTGATAAATTCCGGTTCAGATTCAATAATTTTGAATTTTGAATATACTTGATTAATGGTATTTAATTGGCGAAAACCGTATACAATTATTATATACAAACCGGTTCGGTTATAACAGTGTCAGGTTTATTTATATACAAACCGTAACACACACAGTACCCAACCCAAAAAACGGCAAAGCTCTGCAGATGCTGAACCCATAATAAGACGGCCCAGACAGACGTAAGGAAGTTGAAGTAGACAGACACGGACAAGGTGGCCGAAGATGAGAACGCAGCCGTGTGTATTGAGCACGGAGCGTGTTGTCATGGAAACGGAGGAGAGTCTCCGAGTGGGCACGAGAGTGGAGAGATCGATGAAGAACAAGGCCAGGCAGGAGTGTCCGCCTTATAACAACCGCCATGCCGTACTCAAGAAGACTCTGTCGTATAGGAACCATAAGCCTAGTGCAGAGAACAATCCATTCTGCTTGATTAAGGCGGAGTCTTCTTGTTGAGTAGGCGAGGGTGCAGCAGTCATAAGCAGTACTGTAATTCCCCGTGTTACCAAGGCAAATACATCCCAAGATCTGGAATCTAAATTATGTAAAGTCCCTCTTCTGCATTGTGTACAAGTTGGAGACGTGCATTTTGGAATAATCTCACGTTCAACGTTACCATGGTTTCAGTTAGTTTGAACCAACTCCTCATCACCCTCACAACCGGAGTAAGTTTGAAGTTTAATACTTGGTTTCACTTAAAATATATTTTGTATTATTTCGGAATTTCAAATTTTATACGAAATTTGGAATGACATTTTGGTGTTTGTTACTTCCAGGCTTTGCTCCTGTCCAGCGTGCATTGCGAAGGGAATACTGGGACAGAACCGGAAACCAATCATGAAGCACAAGTAAGGTTCCTATATTAACTAGGTACTTACTATGTTATATCTATTACCGTGCATTATTGAAAATGGAAATTGTCATTATTGACTGTGGAAATTGCTATTCTGAGCTCAAATTGCTCAAATTGCATCTCACAGTGCAGAATATTCCTATATGTAGTTCTAAACCTATTGTTTTACCAGTATTGGTGCTGTGAATAGGTATTTACGAGGGTGGTTTCATAAATGCAGTCATAATGGGTATTAAATTTCTGTTTCTCCCGATTGGCAATACTTTAAATACTGGAAACTTGATTATTAGTTAAAAATGCGATTTCGCTAATAACACCCAAATTTTCAAGCATAAATGTTAAGCCGTTCAGCTTTCATTAAAGATTTAATAAATAGTTGTAAAATTGGACAAATAAAACAATATATCTCACAAAAACCCTGACTATTTAAATATTTTATAAAAACTGAACGTCTGAATTTTTCTGCCTGAGGTTCTGACGGCATGAACATTGTAAGAAACTAAAATTTTCTGCCTTGGCAGTATTGCCAATCCGGAGATATGGAATATGGAACTCTGAATACCTAGATGACAAAACAACAATAGGTTTTTGTGTTTAATTTTTTGAATTTTGTAGATAACGTTTTACCAAATCTGTAAAAAACTGAGCGGATTGACATTTTCGTCTGCGAGTTTAAGGTCCGAATGAAATCTGTTTGTTAAAAAATTGTTAAATTGTTGACATGCTAAGAAGTATTGCCAATTCGAAGATCTCATTACAACATAATTTATGGGACAACCCTCGTCAATGCCGTTTGTGCCACCACAAAGCACATTTTGTCCGTAAATGAACAATGTGATCCAATGCACCGCTGTCAGCGTCAACGCATGCGCATATTATCAAAACCATGAGCATGCTGTCAAACCTATATGTGCGCATGGTTGGATCCCTGCGCATATGCACAAAAGTCCATTACAATGCCAGGTATCCACTGACAAACGCAGTTGTAATTATTCTAAGAATCACGCTAGCCAGCCAATCAGCAACATGAAAATAATTTCTGAAATATGCGCATTCTGTCCCACTTTCTAATAATTTAAAAAAGCTAAGTAATGTCGTTGTCCTTGTACAGGTGGCGACGTATTGCACTGGGCCGTCCCAGCCCCAGCTGACGAACGCGTACATGAAGCCGGGAGGAACCTGGTCCGCTGACCCACTCCAGACCACCTGCCTCACGGACAAGCTCCAAATCCTGAAGCTCTGCCAACGCTTGTACCCTTCCAAAACAATCAACAACATCGTGGAGTCGAGTCACACGGAGAGGATTACCTTCACGCGGAGCGACACGCGGCGGAGCGTGACGAAATGGCTCAAACCCTACCGCTGTCTCGAGTCTCCGTTCCAGTCCGACGCTCTGCTCGTGCCCAGTCCCTGCATCTTTGATCACGTGCACAACGCGAGCACCTGCATGGAATCCAAGATTTGGAATCGGACCGCCGTCGGCGCCTGCAAGAAACGCGGAATGAGCATCAAGTCTTATGCTGTCCTCCTGCCCTGCGGAGTCGGGCTCTTCACGGGAGTGGAGTTTGTGTGTTGCCCAGGGCAACGGAATACTCCTGAGGCGAACGAGTATGACGCTGAGTATGAGGACGAGTATGAGGATGATGATGACGAGGACGATGCGGAGAGTGGAGAAGGTAATTCATAGTCATAGTCAACATGGCAATGTTTGAATTTTGGTGCCAATTTTGAATTTCAATATTTCCATGTGAACAGCGAGCACGACGTCCACGACGACGACGACGACTCCGCAGCCGACGGTGGACCCGTACTTCCGTCGCTACGACTCGTACAACGAGCATCAGAACTACTTGGACGCAGAGGAGCGGTTGGAGTCTGTGCACAAAACCCGGATCACGCGGGTGATGGATGATTGGTCCAAACTAGAAGATCGCTATCAGGCCATGCGGGAGTCGGATCCGAAAGGAGCCGAGGAATTCAAGAAGACCGTCACTCTCCGATTCCAGAAAACCGTCAAGTCACTCGAAGAGGAGGCGGGGGCGGAGAGGAAACAGCTCCAGGCTGTTCATGGACAACGGGTTCAGAGTCATTTGAATGAGCGCAAGAAGGAAGCCATGGAGTGCTACACACGCGGACTCAATGAAAGACCCCAAATTGTAAGTCAAGCCACAAAGTTAAAACATTACAACCGTTTAAGTTGGTCTGAAATTCCTTCTCTCAAAACAATGCATATTTTCTCGCAATAAAATAAACTCATTTTGCGAGCAATTTTCCTGAAACGAAGCCCAAAATCGTTTCATTATAATATAAAATATAACATGCAGAGAAATCCTGAGATTTTTTGACATATTTTTCAAAAGTTGAATGTTTGAGATTAATCTACGTTTAACGCTTCTTGGCCAAGCGTTAGCGTAACCTAAGATAAACTTATTACTTGTGTTTGTTGAGTACAGCCGCACCGAGTTCGGAAATGTTTGGAACGTCTCATGCGAGCTCTGCACAAGGACCGTCACCATGCACTGGCTCACTACAAACATAGTCAAGGCATCGGACGGGTTGGGAGCGGTGACTCCGCTCATCGCGACTTCACACTCGAGAGACTTGGACAAATCTCAAACACGGCACGGGAGAGCCTGAACATGTTGCAGAGGTAATGATCACGGTTATCATTTTACCATGTTGCCTTGACTGGGACGCCATTTGCGTCGTATCGTAATGTTTCAATTTAAAATATCGAAAAAATGTTGCAAATACTTGACGATGTTCAATTTGATATCTCTATTACAGATATTTGGTTGCGACAAGGCATGAATTTTTATCGCTATTTGCCGCCATGCTTGTCTCGATAAAGCCTCGATTTTAACATGAATCTAGCTCCTATTTAACGAATACGAGAACGTTTGTATTGCTGATAGAGCACACCCAGTGCAGTGTCGCTTCGGATACAGAATCTTTCAATATAAATGATAAATGTCGCTTTAATTCTCCCGATCGCGATAAAGCTTGAATCTGCCATTGTTGAAGTTTCGCTCTTTGTTCATATTTAAAAAAAAACCATGCTTATACGCGATAAAGCCAGTGTGGCTCTCGACTTGATTGCAAACGATTCGGGACGCTTCTAGAGATAAAGCCAGTATTTGTGTGAATTATGTTACAAAGTGGTTTTGGTGCTTGCTAGGTCAGTGTGTGGTCAGAATTAGTAGAATTAGTTTCTACTATGATTGTGGCAATTTTATCGTTATAAAAACCAACATTGTTTAGGAAATAACCAAATTATGTTTATCACCGGCTAAACCAGCATGCTTGGAGATTGGCGGCCAAATTAATAAGGATTACGTGTGTATTTATCGTTATGCGCAGACATTATAGTTTATAGTGTAGCTGGTAGTGATAAAGTCCATATACGTCGTGATAAACAAGGAATGATGAAGAATCGGCAACCTAATTTCAGGTACCCGAAGTTATCGACGGAGCTTCGTCCCCTGATTGAGGACTACGTGCTGGGACTGCAGGGGCGTGAGGATCCGCCGGGCTCTCTCCTGACCTCCACCACGGACTCGGATGAAGCACTGCTGGACAAATTGGCGGGTATTCTAGTTACGAAGGGAACTACGACCACGACGCCCACCGAGGCTACCACGGTGTCCACCCCCAGCACGAGCACCACACAGCCCACGACCACGGCTGATGAGGGCGTCGTCGTTGTCCTCAACGAACACCTCCCCGCAACAGACGAGTCAATTCCGCAAGGAGCGGAGTTGTTCCAGGAAAATGAAGTCCAGCACTCACACTCGGGCATTGAGGAGTTCCAAACAGAAGCTAAGGTAATGCAATACAATACAGGGTGGCTGAGTGTTAATTACGAAATTACTAATTTCATTGAATTGGACTCTTTGGGATTTAGTTTTCTCATCTTAACTTTAAAGTCGCGCGGCGCGGCGTAGCATTAACATACGTACGTATCTACTATATAATTTGGAGTGTCCGTCTGTCTGTCCGTTTGTGTTCTGACAGTATAGATAGAGCTCTCAATCCCGCGCATGTAATTTTACATTTATCCAACTATTGTAAGCACTAATATTGGTTACAGTGTTTGACGTGTTTTTAGACCAGAAGGTCTTATAGAATGACCCGTGCCGTCAGCCGGTCTGTCTGTCTGTCCGCAATTTTTCTATAAAATGAACCCTGTATGGCAGCAAAATCCCTGAGGGATCAAAACGTTATGAAGTACGATTTTTCAAAAATAGAACAACATGATGAAGCACAATCTCGGGATATTAAAAATTAAAATGCAAAAACGTTCAAAAGGGAACAAAAATGTAACGCAATGAAAATTTTTAGGGAATAGAAACTTTTTTTTAAAAACAAATATTCAAAAACCTAAATAAATGAAGTAGCAGAATTCATTTAAGAAATCATCACGCAAGAAATGAAGTATATTTTAACCGTTATAGTTTTAACCGATTTTAACCGATTTAATTCCATAGTGCCAAACTGTGGTCAATGCTATTCGTCATTTATTGCCAGTAACCTTCTGGTCCCCAGGAGCCGCGAGGCAGGTTTTTCATGCTTATCAGGATATCTATGCGTAAACACGGAGTTAGGACAGGACTGCGCCGTACTGTTACATGTTCAGAAATATGGCAGACAGCTTAATCAATGTTTGCGCAGTACACGATCCCATTTTACTTCTGCGCATGACTGAATTCTGGAATACATGAGTATTGTGATTCTCCTTGCAGACTTTCTCGATTCATCGTGAGGTCTATCACCGTGAAAACAAGAGCGTTTACTTGACCATGGCATTTGCTGGGATTGCTGTGTTCGGTGCCATGGTAACAGGGCTCGTGGTGCTCCGCAGAAGGAATCCAAGGAATCAGGTACGTTCACCCTTATTAGATACACATTTATAGTGAAGACACGGAATCTCGGTACACGACTAATGAAATGTATTTCTATGTCCAGGGCTTTTTGGCAGTTGGTCAGAGCAGTGGACCCGCGGACTCGAATCTCCATGGCAACACACCCACAACCCCCGAAGAAAAACACGTTATTTCCATGCAAGTGAACGGCTATGAAAACCCAACCTACAAATACTTTGAGAGCAAATAAACACTCTTCAGAGTGTTTCCATGGCTACCATCAGGAAAAGAAGAAGAAAAAAAAACATTCCGTTCAATAATGAAAAAAAGTAGCTTATTTCCCCGGTTAATTTAAAAATTAGAGCTAAAAAATAATAACATTTTAACATTATGATTGTGTCTAAGCAGAGGAAGTGTCACAAAATCTCGCGTTGTAACCAAGTCTTGAGTCGTAATTATAATTAAGTGTTGTAACCAAGGCAGCTGAATTGTTTATGGAACATTCCGCAGCTTTTAGTCTCCGCGTTCCACCTTAGCAACGGATACTGATAAGTATTTTAAAACGTATTTTAAAAACCATTGTTGTTGTGCCATAGTAACTTACTACATGTTCTCTCAGCTTCTTGCTTTTCAAATCCTAACCAGTTATTGTTCTCAGTATTAGCATTTTCAGTTATTCTTGAGTCTATGTTTTAATGTTAATTTAGATTTAATACATAAGGGCTTTTTAATTGTTCCCAGTTAGGAAACCTAAGTAATAGCTTTAGCTCTCCATAATGCCATGTGAATCATGTGAATCATGCGAATCATGTGAATCATGTGAATCATGTGAATCATGTGAATAATGCGAATCATGTGAATCATGTGAATCATGCGAATCATGTGAATCATGTGAATCATGCGAATCATGTGAATCATGTGAATCATGCGAATCATGTGAATCATGCGAATCATGCGAATCATGTGAATCATGCGAATCATGTGAATCATGTGAATCATGTGAATCATGTGAATCATGTGAATCATGTGAATATACCTACTCTAACCTTTTAACTTCGAATAATCAAATAAAAGTGTTGCCGGTTTTGTAATTAAAATTCAACTCAATGAAACATTGTTTAAATTGTCATTTACTCTCCAGGCTTATTCATATACAGGGTTGTTCGACAGTTTTTCTTGTCTAGGCGTCTCGTATGTCCCGGTATGTGTCATGCCGTAGCGCAAATTAAAGCTTAGTTCATGATGACTCAAAGTCGTGCCACCTTAATAAGAAGTAGAAATCTCTAAATGTCCAATTATCTTTTTTGCTCGGGAATTCATTGCCGTTCTAACACAGTGTTTTAAGGCTACACAGTGTCTCATTTTTGGTATAATTTACAGGATGAATCAGAAACTCGGTAAATGCGGTCTTATTTGGAAATTCCATGTTTCTCTTGAAAACGGGTTTCAATAGAAGTGAACCAATTCAGAAGTAGAGTATCCCGAAGCAAAGTCGGGTAAATTATGTCCGGTGTCTCGACAACTGGCAAAATATGAAAGATGTCCTTAAAAATACGTTTGGTCTAAAAGCTGGTAAAACATACAGAGTGTCCCATGCATGAGCAAATGTGGCATGGCAATACGCATTTAAAGTAGATTCAATTTGATATAAATACATCTATCTCTATCATGTATTTATGTGGCTATTTCCCCATATTAGCATGAAAAGTCAATGAGCAAAAGGTTTTGAGCCACCCTGCACAATCGCTAAATAGTCATATTAGACGTATGACGAATTAATGCTCTGCGGAAATGTGAGAGGAATATCATATATTTCAGTACTTTGTATATTGTTAGTTGATTCAGTTATTCGCTGTGAATAATCGCTATCATAAATCGAATTTTCTGAGCCTTGAATTGTCGCCGCTCCAAGTTGAGCTTGCTTCAAGTCGGTACTGTCAAATTATCGATGCATTTCACTTGGATTTAAGTCGGGAATTGAACTGACCAGTAAATCGTAACAGCTTGTTGCCATATTATGTTGCAAAAATCCTCTGCGCACGTTTAAGCGAACCTAACCTAGAACTATGCAACATAGTATAGCAACAAGCTGTAACGATTTACTGGTTTCTGGAAATTGAGTGCCGTAGCAGGTAAGTTATATGCTGGAGATTAGACAGTCCCCCAGAGTTGCCATGGGAACCCGAATGCCGTCATATATATTGATTCTTCGCCTGAGTCCCACGGCGTAGTAGTGACATGATGTCACCGATGACTCAGTCATTTTTCCGAGTATTTCCATCCGCAGTAGCCTGAGTCCGGGCAGGAGCAATAAACACCCGGGTATTAGCAAATCCTTCTTCGTCTCAACTCGGAAACCCGGGCAGGTCCGTAGTAGCAGAAATAGTAACGGAGTAACCCCGGTCTCTTTGCCTGATTGCCACACGGAAGAGAAAACAGAAGGCATAAACAATTTGGAACAGAAGCCAAAAAGTGATGTATTCCCAGCTTGGGCTTGGATACCTCCTGGCTCCATTGGTGCTCCATTTATAACACATTTACGTAATTCTAGTTAAAAATTGAGTCTGTAGCCATGGAAACAAAGAAAGACTCAAATGTGCAGGGAGCATATATTGAAATCTTGGAAGAACCAGCCGGAAAAGCCCTTCGGTTTCGCTACGAGTGTGAAGGAAGGTCAGCGGGATCTCTGCCGGGTGCTGGGTCAAAGGTCGACCAAAAGACATGGCCAAAGATTAGGGTAAGTTAATGATTCCGCCATACCACTTTTTCATATCCATTGTTTTGCAACCTTCTGTGCAATATAATTATTCAAAGATTTTCGTTTTTAAAAAAAATCCAAAACGATTTTGGAATTTTGATAAACCTACACTTTAACACTGGACCAAATGGATTTCTTACATATTAAAGATAATGATATATTCATTTAAACAATTTCGAATTTGCTCATTTGATTTTAAAAATTAAATTTAATTCCAACCTTTTTATTTTATAC
>JAQFYT010002333.1:0-13234 GCA_034694925.1 Ceratophysella denticulata | reverse complement strand
GGGCCGCCATCTTGTGGAATTTTTTTAGGCGCCAAAATCACTTCAAAATCAACTTTTATGATGTTGAATTGTTGCTAAGGGATGCCTAGAATGAGTTTATGCAAAAAAACAGAACAAATTTTTTTTTTACCCCATTGGCCCAGAATCCCTGAATTCAGGCCTTATCCGGCAAGGTCCTTTCCAATTCGACGCTTTGGAAGCAATGCCATTACTTCTCAATTGTTATGAATGTTATCGTTATCCACAGTGCAATTTAGGATTTAGGGAAACCACTCCTTGGTATTGGTATAGTATAAAAATCATTAATTTAATACATCATTCGGAAAGGTAATTGTAATGCCAAGAAGGCTGCAATTCCATTCTAATTTTCCCTTGTCGTTGTCGTTATAAGTTATATTAGTACCTAGTAGTATTAAAAATATTTTTCATTTTACGCAGTACCTGAGCTCCTGAGCAAGAATGACTCCTTCATCCTTGTGGTTTTTCAATATAACACTGTTCATATTCGTTTTCTACCTGAGTCTTGAATCGGAGGCACACAAGAATCCCGCCAATGGAGGTAAGGTTAATTTGGACGGTCATTCAAATTTTTAACTTCTATAATTCACCTCTTGTCTCAATATGTATATGAAGAGCGTACTCTCCAAACATGTAATCATTCACTGAAATAATTATCAATATCAATACTCATCAAGATCAATATTACGCTATCTTTCGAGATATGTCAAGATTAGAAGTGAACGAACAGTATTTTCATACTCTGTGTGATTGCAGTATGCACTAGCAAGTTCATTCGGAATTCCGTGAGTACCTTTGATGTGCTCAATGGATGCCGGGTCATCGAGGGAAATCTGCACATCAGTTTAATTGATGCCGGGATACCAGAAGAATACCTTAACCATACGTTTCCAGATCTCAGAGAAGTTACGGGTTACTTCATACTCTCGCTGGTTTCTGGACTGCAGACACTCCGACATTTATTTCCCAATCTAACCGTCATTCGTGGACAAGAGTTGGTCCACAACTATGCTCTAATCATATTCCAGGTTGGATTCTGTTTTTCAATTGTTTATAATTATTTACTTAAGCCTTACAGCGCAGCCCAGCTGAATTAGTTACGTTATCGTTGACCAAATTATGTAGTGCTGGGTACATGGAGCTATTTCTTCTTGCCACTCGTAGCAGTAGCACGCTAGTCCCACTAGTCATTTTCACTTGAAGTGTCCCATTTGACATGTCCCATTTGAAAAAAAAATGCACCTGTGGCGATTTGTTAATCTCCAAAAACTCCAACGCACGGCAAGTCCAGTGAACCCGAAAAAACACAATTTATGTAGATCAAGATCAAATACTCATCCATCCATCTGCAACACTGCGCTTCAAACGGGAATACCCTCTGAGAATCGGCTTGTTTTGCGACTAAAACCGAAATGCGAATCTTTTTAACGGCATACATTGACGATACGTTGTTTATGTGCTGACTGATTTTGTAACTACCTGGGCGAGGAGTGAGTGTAAAGTTTCGCTTTCGCTCCCTTTTGGAAAATGCATTATGTTATTATTCGCGCAAATTAACAGCTAATTCGCAACATTTGCCAGTATTGCTTAAACTATTTCTATCCCCTACCCTTACAAGGATTTTTTTTTTAATTTCCGGTCCCGGTATGTACTTACGCATCCTTGTCATTCGTGTAACAGATGCCAGATATGCAAGAGATTGGATTGCCATCTTTAACAAATCTTCTTGGACGGGGTGCATTTATTTCATCCAACCCTAACCTATGCTACGTGGATACAATTGATTGGGTTTCAATAACGAATGACTCGAAGGTCAATAATATCCAGGTATGATCCAATTTGAGGGATTGAGTGCGATCTGATCCGTTTACACACAAACAATTTTTGCACTTGCACATCCTTGGAAAGTAAATACATCATACATCATATCATTATATTATTTCCAGAAAAACAAGCCCAGTGACCAATGTCCTAACAAATGCCCTTTTGGTTGTCCAAAAGCTGAATCGGACAATCGAGACCTATGCTGGAGTAACGACGATTGTCAGATTGGTAAGGAGAACGGATTTCATTTTTCATTCATACATACTTACTATTTATTAAAATATATTACCGGAATCTGACATGCGTGGATTCCGGCACAATCAATTTTGGCACTAGGCTAAAACAGTACTTACAAAATACGATGAGTGATAATTAAAACTGAATGTTTTGTTACAGTTAACAAAGTGACGTGTCCTGCCAGGTGCAATGGCAATCCTTGTACTGCGGACGGACAAGAATGCTGTCATGAACAGTGTCTCGGTGGTTGCACTGGCCCATCGTCAAGTGACTGTTTTGTATGCAAGAAACTTGAAATTAGGGATAATTCTCTAGACGGCCGTGGTGTAATCTCATGTCGGTCATCTTGTCCTCCTTCCACATATGAGGTAAGAGAAATCGGTGTAAATTTTTTGGTTACCGGAGGACCGGATGCTGTAATGTTATGCTCGTACATGGTAGAGTTATTTAACTACACCTGATAAATTATTCCCTTGTAGTATATGAGTCGGCGATGTGTCAACGAAGTCGAGTGTCAAAGTATAATATCGGGGTCGGGGGATCCCAAGAAAGCTGGCCTTCGAGGAAAGCGTTTGGACAATTATAACGGACGAGATATATGTGTGCTAGAATGTCCAAAGAACTATACTACTGGGCAAAGAGAGGACGGAGTTGATTACTGCAAACCTTGTGACGGTAATTTGATTACTCCCAGATTATATTTATTATTTATATTATAGATGTGTGTATGGTATAATTGAAATAATTGGAATGTTCCTTGAAAGCTAAGTAATTATTTTGTTTGCATACAGGTCCTTGTAAAAAGGTGTGCCAGGCAGTACTAGTCGATAGTGTTGCGGCATCCGTTGCCCTGAAAGGTTGCACACGAATTACTGGACCGCTAAAAATTCAAATCCGGGGTTACTCGGCGAATCTTGTGAAAGAGCTAGAAAACAATCTTGACATGATTGAAGAAATTGATGATAGCCTCGTCATTGCCAATTCCCACTCATTGGTTTCTTTAAACTTTCTGAAATCACTGAGATACATCCATGGAAAGAAACTCGAAGATGATACGTGAGTTTTATTGTTTATTGGAGACCTGACCTATGTTCTGGATTTTGACCAAGATGATAATGATATTTCTTTGTTTTAGGTACGCATTAGTTGTAAAGTCAAACGAGAATATTCAAGAATTGTGGAATCTCACCAATCACAAAGTTAACATTACAAAAAACGAAGCCCGCGTACTTTTTCACTACAATCCAAAGCTCTGTCTTTACAAAATTCGAGATTTCGTTCAAGCATCAGGAATAAACCAGAGCAAGGATGACAGAATTGATATCGGCATGTCTAACGGAGACAAAGTACCATGTAAGTAATACATGATTATATACTTACACTTGCCTAGTCGTGTTATTAAGATTACTTACAAGATAAAACTTTCTTGTCCGGGGTAGAAGTGAGTTTCACGATGTATGATTGTTGCAGGCGACCAAAAGAGATTAGATTTGGAAATTGTTTCAAGAACTAACTCTTCAGTAGTCATCAGATGGGAGAACTTCCGGCGAAATCTCACTGAACCTCGCCATTTATTGAACTACGAAGTGCATTACAGAATATCACCCGAAAAAAACGCATCGGTTTATGAGGATCGTGACCCTTGTGGTGGAGATTATTGGAAAATTATTGATGTTCCCAAGATGTTATTCAGCGGACCAATTGATAAAGAACCAAAGTGGCAAGAGGAAAAGATCATAACTGGATTGAAATACTATACTCAGTATGCACTTTACGTGAAAACCGTGGTTATACTGAATACTGAAGTGGATTCACCAAATAATAACACAGCTGCCCAGTCTGATATTGAATATTTCACGACTTTGCCTGGAGGTAGTCCTTTCGCCTTTCATGTAGCCCAAACTTGCACCGAATGTATTATTCATGGTTTTGTTAACAATCATATTAATTATCTTTAGTCCCATCACCGCCCAGAGAAGTGGCACTGGTTTCCAATTCCAGTAGAGGGATTGTTGTTTCTTGGTTTCCACCGGAAAGTCCAAATGGAAAAATTGAGAAGTACCAAGTGTATTTGAAGAAAGAAGTTGAAGACTCTGAATTTCAAGATCAAAGGGATTACTGTTTAGCAGGCCGTAAGAAAATCCGCATATTTATTAGCACTGTTGCTGTAGATGTGGTGGATTGTCCAATGTCCAATTCTTAATAACAATCATGAATGAACTACGAGCAATTTTTACCACTAGGACCTGAACCATCAAAGGCCGTCTCGGGAATGAAGGAGTTAACTGAAGCCCCGAGTATTACTCAATTTATATCGAAGACTGCAGCGGATGGGAGTGATTGTTGCACGTGTTCAGCCAACTCTAACGTGAACAAAAACAATGATCCATTAAAACCCTTGGCAGAGCGTCAGAAAGCAGTATTATTAGAACAACAAGTCCAAGATTCAATTTATAATACCATTTTCATTGCCAGGTGAGTAGTTTTCTCAAAACTTCTATGATTATCCGAGTTAAGAAGCTGAGACCCAGACCAGAGGGTGGAGGGTGTCTTTCTGTAAAGTTTTAGTAGTTGACGATGGAAAATGGAAAATATTCACTTGATTTGTACGTTTTATCCGTTTTTTTTTCATTTGCGAAGCAGTAGTACTTCAGACGAGAATGAAAAGAAAAATGAAATAGACTCGTCGATTGAAAATACTTCATTCAGCGTCCGGAAACGTCGACAAGCAACGAATAATGATTCTTCAAATGCGCCTGATAGTTCCAAAGAACTAGAACTGTTCAAGAAATTCCCGTATGAGCAAGTGCCTCAAGGGAAGCACTTTGCACCAACACGTAAGTTCTACGGAATTAATATGCTTGCACAAAGGACCCATAGCAAGAAAAGTACTTATTTGTACACATCAGACTCCGACATAACCCGTTATTCATTCTTTAATATTAGGCGTTGGTATGCATCTCATTCAAGAAGTCTGGGCCAATGAGACCAGTTGGGATGGACGAAAGAAAACAATATTTGTTTTGAGCAACCTTACGCATTTCACAAGGTACACGATTGGAATAATGGCCTGCCGCAATATATCTCCTTATATTGAGAACGATACCAGGATATGTTCAGATATAGTAAAAGAAAGTGTGACAACACTTCCCTATGGTAAGTCAAGTGCCACTCTATCCATTGCAAGCTCAAAACGAACACAATGCACCAGTTTAAAGTTGTAATTTTAATTTTTGTGTGTATTTAAAAATGCAGAACCCGCTGATATGATTAATGTCAGCTCGATTTATACGAATGTTACCGGAAGTACCGTGAAACTCCGATGGGATGAGCCATTGGAGCCCAATGGCATTGCTATGGCATACAAGATCAATATAACGAGAGTGGATACGGCAAAAACGAGTGTAGGGCATTCAAACGAATTATAAATTATAACCGACAGCGCTCTTTTTACAGGAATTCTTCAGTTTTACGATAATATGAACTCCTACTTTCACAGGAACCATCCCACTTTGTGTGCATTACTCGGAAGGCATTTAATGAAAGTGGGCGGAACTTTACATTTCCAAAAGGGCTACACCCTGGAAACTACAGTCTCCGTATTCAAGTCATTTCTTTAGCTCCTTATGAAGCTAATTATACAGCTCCTATATATTTTCAAGTTCATGTAAGTGGTTGAGCTGGATCCACACTAATTTATAATTAATTCTAAAACAGAATTTCAAAAATTCAAAGCTATTATTGGTTTACTTAGACAAGTGACGCTGGAATGAACACAGGTCAAGTGGTTGCGGTAGTCCTTCCAATAGTATTCCTTATAGTCGTAGGTGTCTTGTTCTTCTTGTATTGTGTAAGAACTCGACGACTTGTGAAGCAAATCACTTCTGCTAACCCGGAGTATTTGCAAAATGGTAAGTACTTAGTTACATACGAGTTGCATACGAGACTATAATCCTGAATTGTGAGCTCATGTTGATTTCCCAGGATTGGGTCCGTCAATCAATATGTTATGATTAACTTAAGAATTTTTTACAGTTGACATTCCAGAGGAATGGGAAGTTTCGAGAGATAAAATCGAACTGCTGGGAGAATTAGGAAAAGGCTCGTTTGGAATGGTTTACAAGGGAATGATAAAGGATTACAGGGGGCAAGGAAAGGTCAAGTGTGCTATAAAAGCAGTTGCCCCTGGAGCTCCAAGTGAAGATCGTTACAGATTCCTACACGAGGCCTTAATTATGACCCAGATGGACTGCTACCACGTAGTTAAACTCCTTGGCGTTGTCTCCTTAACGCAACCGACATATGTTATTATGGAGCTTATGACTCTGGGAGATCTCAAGAATTACCTTCGCCAGCGACGTCCAGGTACACAATATAGCACTGGAGAACCACCGCCTACTATTAAGGTAATTTCTTTAAGCCCAGCTGCTCAAATACTTGCACGAATAAATTCTATCAGAGTAATAAGAGATTTTTTATTTCAGCAAATTCTTCGTATGGCTGCTGGAATAGCGGATGGGATGGCTTATCTTGATAGTAAAGGATTTGTACATAGGGACTTAGCCGCTAGAAATTGCATGGTTGCAGAAGATTTAAGTGTAAAAGTAGGAGATTTTGGAATGACGAAAGATACGGACTATTATCGGAAATGTAAGTGGTTGAGCGAAATAATACCCGAACACGAGTTGAACTGAGTATTTAATTCATGAATTTTAATTTTATAGCCACTCGAGGTTTATTGCCTGTGAGGTGGATGGCCCCGGAGTCAATCAAGGATGGCATTTTCACAATTCAGTCAGATCTGTGGAGTTTTGGGGTTGTTTTATGGGAAATGGCTACGTTAGCTGCTCAACCCTACCAGGTATGTATAAATATACCAAATATCACTCGTCATCGTCACGTGGTCACGTTATCAGCAGCCAGATTAAATAATACTTATTTTTTTCAGGGCTTGAGCAACGACCAAGTATTTCATTACGTGCGTGATGGTAATATTATGGAGAGACCTGAGAACTGCCCTGAGCGTTTATATGATATGATGATTAGATGCTGGCAGTACAGGCCATGCGATCGGCCAACATTCTCAAGTATTCTTGAAAGGTAATGTTGCTCCTTGCCGCCTTAGACGAACACAGTGTTTGTATTTTGTAAAAGAATAAGTTTGCTAAATTGAATCAAGACTGACGTGCTAATTTGTCGTGTATCTCATTTTTTCAGCCTGGTACCCGAAGTTGAGCCGAGCTTTGCTCATGTCTCGTTCTACCACAGCCCAATGGGGTTGAAATACAGAACTGACGTATTGGCTCGTCCTACTCCTGATGACCACCAGCACGTCACTTCCAAAACTCCGTTGCGGGCCACTTTTGATGAAGACTTGTCAGAATCTGATGCGGAAGAGTCGTCCGGATCGGAGGAAGATCATGTTCTGAATCATGTTGACGATGACGATCACGACGAGGTTGACCATCCTCGATACAGACGACGCTGCAATGGCACTGGGACCCTCCGTTCTGCGTCAGATCTGTCAACTGCCTTCCCGCTTCCAAATCCTGCTTCAAGGAGTGCAAATAGTCCTCCTAATCCCAATCCCATAGCTCGAAACCAGAACAATAATAATCGTCCCATACGAGACTTCATTACGTTAGACCTTAATCAGTTTAATACCTCAAACAACAGTAGAACTCCAAACGCTGACACAAGTACAAATAATTTAATAAGACGAAGTCCAACGCCAAGTCCACCCGGTCCCGATGGCCTCACATCATCGGAGTCCGTTACACCGAGTGGGAATGCGCCCAAGAAAGGTCTGGGGTCCGTCGTCCACACTCCGGAAGTTGCTAGAGGGATTAAGCTACCGAATGGAATTGGTCCCCCTCCACGACTAAAGGCTGAAAGTAGTCATATCTCAGGTTCAACCCCAACTCCTGGAGTTAACGGGTTTGTTGTAAATATGAAACTAAATCCAATAAAGGAAACGACCAAAACTACGCAGTTTTAAGTCTAGCTAATTAGTACGTAGGTAGGAAATCCGTGAATCACTACAGATTTTGCTAGTAGGGTTGACGCTGACAATGAATTGACATGTGAATGTAACGAGAACCAAATTCGTATCCCGTGTGAGAAACAATATAGCACAGTACAGACCTATTTTATAATATGTTATTACCGTTAAATGTTTGCGAAAGTTGTAATATTTAATTGAAATGTGAATCCCACTTGATCCTCGTCTGATTTGATCTCAATATGTATTACGGTTTAGGGTACGTAGTAGTGTACAAATATACTTAAAATTACCTTAGGATGTAGGAGTAGATATGGATATTACATGTTGACGTGATAAGCCCACATTTTTAAGGAATGGACGTTTTTTTACGTGAATGATATCAGAAGATTATGAATGCTAATACATACTGGGAACTCTTGGTAGTAGTTGAAGCAAAAGTAGCTGCAGTGAAAGTAACGATATTGAATACATAATTGAAGCCAAAGTTTTTAGTAACACAAAGATGGTTACATACTTTAATTTCTTAAATTGCGAATCAGGTACGGTATCTACTACATAGTAATTGTCAAGTCTATGTGTGTGGTGTACGTACAGCACATGCGATAAATCATTGATTTCCTGATTAGTTAAACGCGATGGTGTATGCCAGCATAGGTAAGAAGGTGAATATGGAATGCAGCTTCTTTTTTTTATTAATTACTACATATATCCACCTTCTTGTGCAGCTCCTATCTGGGCTCCAGACAGCTACTTTCTCTGTATCTACTTTTGATTCAACTACTTTTAAATGGATCCCCTTTATGTATTATGAATATGTGTATGTGCTTGAACTCCGAGTTTCCGAAAATGTAATTTATAATTTCGCCCGAGTAGTGGTTTACGGCTACCATTATCCTTATTCCCCATAGGAAGAGTTTACATGCTAGTCTTGAACATTTTTACAAAGAATGAATTAGAAAAAACTTATATTTGTGACAAAAAGTATTGATACGGGTAACACAAATAAGGGTTCCCTGACAAGTTTAATAATGCATGACTAGTTAGGTTATAGGTTGAAGACACTTTGGCGCCGTACAATGGGTCCCATGACATTTGAAAAGCTAAAAATTTGGATTTTGAAAATGTCATAAAAGAATAATAATTCAATGAGCCGAGTTTAAAAGCTTTCAATAATGCCATTCTGACCCATTGTACGCACCGCTTTGAGGTGTACTGTACTGTCAGCATACGGTATTACTTGCGTTCGCTTCCAGGGTTTTCAATTATTGTCACTATATGTATTTATTTATACCTAATGTTCCGGATACTTGCATTTATGTAATTTGTTCATCATCCCAACCGCAGTGACGTCGGCAGGCGTACACTGCGGTTTATTATTGTTTCCAAGATGCCAATATTTTCATTTGATCGTACGTACTCCAGTGATTATGTAATACATAGTTAGTATTACCGATATCTTACCGGGTTTTATTTGAGCAAAATTTCAATTAAATAACAGAACTGAAATTAAACGTCCGGCTATTATTTACAAGAAGAAAATACACAGAACTGAAGTGAGTCTGGAGATTACTTTATTTTAATTGATGCTTAGCTAAATCAAGGTATTTCGTAAATACTTTGAATCTCTGGATAACCCAAGAACTTCCTGTAATTCCACCGAAAACAACGATATTTCCACTATTATTGGCGGAAATCCGGATCTGTGAATACGATTGTACGACTGCTTTGATTTTGCGGAAGTTTATAACTATCACCCGAAAGTTCATAGC
The DNA here is from genome assembly GCA_034694925.1 of Ceratophysella denticulata. Taxonomy (NCBI): domain Eukaryota; kingdom Metazoa; phylum Arthropoda; class Collembola; order Poduromorpha; family Hypogastruridae; genus Ceratophysella; species Ceratophysella denticulata. The sequence goes on along the minus strand of JAQFYT010002333.1, from coordinate 3,382 downwards.
GAAACTTCCCTCACCTAACCTAACATATGTAAACGCTGCGATGCGAACTTTCACAGCCACATATGACCATACATACTGTACGTTAACTATTATGCACGCTCAACCCATACATTATGCGAATAACCGTGTACACTAGGTATTCATTTCATGTTCAACTGAAAGAAATACCGAAGGCGTCAAAAGAAATACCGAAAGTCGAGGTTAATTTCTCCTTAGTCGGGTTGGGGGTTAGGTTAGCCGTTAGCCGGAATAGGAATGTCTGTAATTCGGCCAGTTTAAGAAAACATAACCTAAGCTTAAGCTGACTAGAATGAGATTCACAGATTAGCCTTGGATAAATTACCCTCGGCTTAAACTAGTAAATGTTTTCCCAAATAATAATATTATGAGTTTCTTACGTAATGCAGCGTAATCAGTTTTTTCCGTGGCGTGGTCCGGTCACCTAAACTTCATCGAAGTATTTGCCTGTCACCTTCCCATGTACTGCTATGTACATACATACCTGCTTGTGCGAGGCGGAATGGACTACATATAACGGCGGTAAAAGGTAAAAAGCACGAAATTAATGTATTTAATTTTACTACGGCACACCACAATCATAAAGCACAATGCATAATTAAAGTTAGCGTTTATTGAATTGCAATAGCAGTCTTCAATTCATCAATTCAATCTCTACCCTATCTTAATCTAAATCACACTTGATATTATAATGTACCAACACCAACAGGTACCTATATTTAAAATCTGTATAATTTATGAATCATTACAACAAAAACGGGGAGCACTACACGCTTCCTTTTCCAAAATCTATCCACACCAATAACAGTCACCTTTTACATTACATTCGTAATAATATTTGATGGGTATCTTTCTGACCTCTGCTACATATTTACATTTTATGCCGTTATACACATTATACATTTTATGTTTTTACACTTATTTCGAGCTAATAAGTATGTTTCTGAACTAGACATCTAAATATTTACACAACAATATAAAAAAGTGTAATTTTTTTTAAACAATTGAGGATTTAGGATTGGATTGTCTTTAGGTCTGATGGCGGTGAATTAGATTTTTAGCTAAGAAACATAACGTACACAACATAAATAGATAGATGAGACAAAACATAGCCTGAAGGATTAGGGCAACTTAACCTAACAAAATGCAAGATGCTATGTTATGGCAGCTATGTTAGCTATGTTATGGCACATGGCAAATCTATATTTCTTCAAAACCCTCAATTATGCCGTGATCAATTGAGGTAAACATTAGAGTAACCTATGCCGCTATTTGAATGTTGATTTGTACTACGTCTGACTGGAACGGAAGGAACTGAATTAGGATAGTGTCACGATTAAAAATCGCCTTGACAAGCCTCATTCTGAAATATCGGTGGATGGTGTAGAGCCGACGTAGTAATTGAAATAATTTTGTTTTACATCTCCACCAAAAAAAATTGGACGCTCCCATTTGACAAAGACGACGATCACAAAATCAAAAATCCGGAACGCGTGATTGAATTCACCAATTCACAAGAAAATTCATGTCGTTCGTAGACAACAAATAATTATTTATAGTTCCAAATCCAAAAATTTAGATTTCATTTTTTTATTCAAAGAAGGACAGAAGATATTTCCCCGACTTTTTAAGTTGTTAGCAATTGCTCCGTCAATGCTTCCAAAGGTTGTTGCATTTCCGATCGGTGAGTGGGGATTTCCACAGTTCGTTGTAGCAATTATATAATCTGGATGAGGAGACGTCATTTTCAGGGCATCTTCCTTCGTGAACATATACCTGACCTTATACTTCTCCTGGATTCTGTCAAGAGCTTCTATTGCTTCAGCATCCTTTTCATAGAACGGAAACTCCACGCTTTTGATAGAGGATACGTCGTTCTTCTTAAACAGGAGTTTTAGACCCTTCACAACTGCTGGCAAAATGTGTTTTCGAAGTATAGGCCCGTATTTACCAGCAAAATGACCAGTTCCATAGTTCAGGAATTTAAAATGTAACTTTTGTCTATGCTTGATTGCCAGTTTATCCAGAGCCTTTCCACACAACACAACATCCTGCACTATAAACTTCCTGTAAGCATATGTATCGAAGTAGATGTCTTCGACCCCAGAAACACGAATATAACGCTCAGAAGTGTCTCTCTGAACCTCTCTGTATCGTTTCCGGGGTTCTCCAACAACTTTTTCAAAGATGTAGTCATCCAAGAATCCGATTTCCCTCCCGCGCTGGCGGTAAAGCACCAAACGACCCGTGTTGGATGACTGTTGGAATTGAAGAGCTGAGAGGTCACAGATGTACACAGGGATCACTTGTGGAACTCTCTCAACTACCCCCTTCGGGAATCCTCCGTACGCCACTGTTTCGTCCAGCCCCACTATGACGGTTTGACGGACCAAATCCTTCAAGGCCAGAATAAGGTCATCTTCACAGATGTCGTAGTCATAGTAGGATGAGGTAATGACTCCGGATGTGTTCCTGGGCTCATTCCTCGCGATCATTTGGAGTTGTCGGAGAGTGAGTTCTTCTTCCACCGTGAAAGACTCCAGAAGAACGGAGTCCGAGGCTGTGGGACTTGACTTGGCCCGCACTTCAAACTTAACACCCTCCAATTTCTTCACCAATTTCTTCAGGGCCTTCTCCACCCATTCAGAAGCGTAGATCCTGACTTCCCGAGTCTGGGCCATTGGAACTTGGGAAGCGTACTGATCGCATCGAACATTGATCCGACAAGCACTCATACTTGATAGCCCAGTCAGTAGTGTAATTCAGCGACAGAGCGACTTTTCACTTTAAATTAATATAAAGATCAAACCAATCATTAACGACTAAGGAAATAATAACAATAAATGCTCATTTACACATCATTAAAAATAAAATTTAAATTCAATTACCCAATATATCCTGTCACCTGTAGTGTTGCTCTCAATTAACTCAATTTTTTTGGAAAAGAGCAACTGATGGTTTCTGACTCGGAATACATCAAAACATTCGCACTCAGAATTTCTTGGCTAGTCGGCGATGAATTGGTGTTCGCAGTACAAACTGACTGAAGCTTAGTCAATAATGTGTTTGGGTACTTAGGTAATTTACCTATTAGGTATGCTGGCGATTGGCGTTTGATTTAATTCCGCTATTCTGTAACCGCCTTTACGCCACTCACTCACTTTACCCAAACACGTGCAGAAATTACAATTTACAATCAGAAGACTCAAGACAGAGAGAGATAGACTCACTCAAGCCGCTGCTGCTGCTATTCATATTTTCCCTCATGTTCGCAAAGATTTCCGGTTCGCACGACTTGAAATGGTACGCCACACAGCTCATGTTTTCAGCTGAGTTGCCATTATGTGCAACGGAACCCAAAGTA